>MU683234.1:18507-150980 GCA_026770625.1 Nicotiana glauca
CCTTCTGTACTTGTTCAAGCAGAAGGAGTTGAATGTGCGGTAGAGGAGATGGCTAGAGTTGTTGAAAGACTATGATGTTACTATCTTATATCACCCAGGTAAGGCCAACGTGGTGGTTGATGCATCGAGTAGAAAGTCTGCGAGCATAGGTAGCTTCGCTTATATCCCAGTCAGTCAGAGACCGCTGGCTTAAGATGTTTAGGCTTTGGCTAATCGACTTGTGAGGTTGGATATTTCTGAGCCTAGAAGGGTGTTAGCCTGCACGGTCGCTCGTTCTTCATTATTGGAGCGTATCCATGATCGACAGTTTGATGATCCTCATTTGTGTGTCCTGAGAGACACTGTGCAGCGTGGAGGTGCCACAAAGGTAACTTTAGATGCGGATGGAGTTCTGAGGTTGCAGGGGCGAGTATGTGTGCCAAATGTTGATGGTATTCGAGAGTTGATCTTAGCGGAGGCCCATAGTTGTCGGTATTCTATTCACCCGGGCTCCGCGAAGATGTATCAAGACTTGCAACAACATTTCTGCTGGCGTAGGATGAAGAAGGACATTGTTGCATATATGGCTAAGTGTTTGAATTGTTAGCAGGTCAAATATGAGTATCAGAGACCTGGTGGCTTATTTTAGAGGATTGAACTTTCCGAGTGGAAGTGGGAGCGGATTACCATGGATTTCATTACTCGACTTCCGTTGACTCGGAAGAAGTTTGATAGGCTGATCAAGTCAGCACATTTCATTCCAGTAGCAGTCTCCTATTCATCTGAGAGGTTAGCTGAGATTTATATCTGAGAGATTGTTCGACTTCATAGGGTGCTGGTATCCATCATCTCAAATAGGGGTACGCAATTTACCTCGCGCTTCTGGAGAGCGATTCATCAAGAGTTAGGGACCCAGGTTCAGTTGAGCACAACATTCCATCCTCATACGGACGGTCAGTCGACCGGACTATTCAAATTTTAGAAGATATGCTCCGAGCTTGTGTCATTGACTTTGGAGGCTCGTGGGACCAGATTTTGCCTCTAGCAGAGTTCGCCTACAACAACAGCTACCAATCCAGCATTTAGATGGCTCTATATGAAGCATTGTATGGTAGGCGATGTCGGTCTCCAGTCGGGTGGTTTGAGCTGGGAGAGGCTCGGTTGTTAGGTACTGACTTAGTTTAGGAGGCCTTAGATAAGGTCAAGATTATTCAGGAGAGATTGCGTTCCGCTCAGTCGCGGAGAGTTATGCGGATCGCAAGGTTGGAGATGTAGCTTTCATGGTTAGTGAGCGAGTATTGCTCCGTGTATCGCCTATGAAGGGCGTGATGAGATTTGGGAAGAAGGGCAAGCTTAGCCCTAGGTTCATTGGCCCATTTGAGATTCTTGATCGCGTGGGAGAGGTGGCTTATAGGCTTGCCTTGCCACCTAGCTTATCAGCCGTGCATCAGTTTTCCATGTTTCTATGCTTCAGAGGTATCACGATGACCCCACACATGTGTTAGACATCAGCACTGTCCAGTTGGACAAGGATTTATCTTACGAGGAGGAGCCAGTAGCTATTCTAGACCGGCAGGTTCGACAGTTGAGGTCGAAGAGCTTTCCTTCAGTGCGTGTTCAGTGGAGAGGTCAGCCTCCTGAGGCATCGACCTGGGAGTCCGAGTCTAATATGCGGAGCCGTTATCCACATTTGTTCCCCGACTCAGGTACTTCTTTCTCTTGTCCGTTCGAGGACGAACAGTTGTTTTAGAGGTGGAGGATGTGACGACCCAAACGGTCATCACCTATTTTCCTCATCTGTTCCATGTTTTTGAGGCCTTGAAAACCTCATTTTCTATTGCCTTGATTTGCGTGCGCAGTCCGGGTGCGTAGCCAGAAAATTTCTGTGTTGAAATATGTAAATTCTGTGAAAAATTTGAAGAATTTCGATATTAATATGATTATAGTTGACTTTGGTCAACATTTTTGGTAAACGGACCCGGACCTGAGATTGGACGGTCCTGGAAGGTCCGTAGAAAAATATGGGACTCGGGCATGCGCCCGGAGTCGAAATCCGAGGTCTAGAACCTGAGTAAAAGAATTTTTCTGTTAAATTGTTTTTTTAGAAATTATTAAGGAAAATGAGAATGAAAATTGATTAAAAGACTATGGTATCAGGCTCATATTTTGGTTCCGACGCCCGGTACAAGTCTTATATATTGGTTAAGCGCTTCCTGTAAAGTTTGGTTGAAAACGGACGTCGTTCGACATGTTTCAGACCTAAAAAGCTAAAGTTAAGGTTTATGAACTTTGAAATGAAAAGTGATGATCTTGGGGTTTAATTCGTTGAATTTGATGTTATTTTAGCGATTCGATCGCTCGAGCAAGTTCGTATGATGTTTTTGAGTCAGTGTACATAATTGGTTTGGAGCCCCGAGGGCTCGAGAGTGTTTTGGAAGTGTCCCGGGATGTTTTACACTTTAGAAATTGCAGAAAATCTGCGGTCTGCTGGTGTCCAATCATTTACTCTATGAGATCGCATAGGTAGGCCTGCGATCGCATAGAGTTAATCTTCAGGAGGGGCTGTTGTTGTATGCGATCGCAATTAGCCTTCTGCGATCGCATAGTGCTAGCCTGAGAATCCTTTATTTCTTCATTATGCAAACACATAGCATGTTCGCGATCGCAGTACCCCATCTGCTACCTCTATGCGATCGCATGTATCATTTCGCGATCGCAGTGCACACTTCCCCCTTCTCTATGCGATCGCATCACCTTACCCGCGATCGCATAGAGTATTTTTGCCCAGATAAATTTTATTAAAAATTTCCAGAACCAGTAGCTATGGGAATTCTTCACTTTTATCACGAGCCCTCTTCTCTCCCAAGCCCTAGGAAGCCATTAAAGCCCCCAAGCTTCAAGACCACTTGAGTAAGTAATTTCCCGCTTATTTCCTTCACTTTTCCTTCATTAATTAACAAGTTTCTAAGCCTAAATCATGAAATCAAGGTAGAAATTATGCGTTTTGAGCAAAGTTAGGTTTTTGAGAATTTTGGGTAATTCAACCCCAATTTGGGGTCGAATCTTAAAAGAAATTATATATTTGCACTCGTGGGGGTATGGGTGAATTTATTTTGGTTCGAACCTCGGGTTTTAACCAAGCGAGCCCGGGGTCGGTTTTGCAAATTTTGGGTAGAATGTTAGAAAGACTTTAATTAGGCATTTGGGTTGGATTGTTGAGTATTATTGATGATATTATATAAACTATGTATAGATACGATTGAATTGGAGCGAAATTCGAAAGGAAAGGCCTTGCTTGAGGATTGAGTTGGCCGTAGACCTTCGAGGTAAGTGTTTGATCTATCCTAGCTTGAGGGAATAGGATTAGAGTATAATAAATTGCTATTTGCTAAATGATCGAGTGCGGTGTATAGGCGTGGTGACGAGTGTCTATACACCGGAGTCTAGCATGACCGTGGGTCTTTTTTGTACATGTTTGTGAGATAATTTGGAACTCTCCTAAGCTAAATTATAATTTGCTACGAATGTGAAGATTTTGAGGATGAGTATGAAATATTAATACTTTGGAGCGTTGGCTCGAATAATAAATACTACTGAGTAAGAGATGAAAGTATTGAAAAGAGCTGTGAATGATCCCTTGCCGGGATAGTTGAATATATTAAATATTTCCCTTGCCGGGATGTGAAAGTTATTGATATTGTTACCTTGCCGGGACTCAGTTATTAAATGTGTTATTTCCCTTGCCGAGACTCAGTTGCTAATTGTGTTATTCCCTTGCCGGGACATTTTTTATTATTGTTCATTTCTCTCGCCCGTTTGGTTGTGATTGCTGTTTGGGTGAGGAAGAGTGATAATGCACGAAGGGTCATTCCATTCCATTTTTAATTATATTTGCATGAAGGGTCATTCTGTGCCATTTTTAATTATATTTGCACGAAGGGTCATTCCGTGCCATGTATTAACCTTTTATGCACGAAGGAACATTCCGTGCCATTGTTTATTATATTTGCACGAAGGGTCATTCCGTGCCATGATATGAGAGTTATGTGAGGAAAGCACGAAGGGTGATGCCCTGCATTCTGTTTGATTTCTTTGGGTGGGGATGAGAGTAAAAGCACGAAGGGTGATGCCGTGCATTCTGTTGGATTTCTTTGGGTGAGGATGAGAGTAAAAGCACGAAGGTTGATGCCGTGCAACTGTTGAATTTCTTATTCTTTGATAGTTATTGTTGTGCCCTGTTTCTTAATTACACTGATAGCTTTTATATTCGGCTTGTGCTCCCCATAATATGTTTCCCTCCCTTCTTACTGTTTAGTTCGGTACTTCGTTTCCTTTTGTTGTACATATATATATATATTGAACTGCATAGGTTTATGTGAGTGTCTGGTCCTAGCCTTGTCACTACTTCGCCGGGATAGGCCAGGCACTTACCATCACATGGGGTCGGTTGTGCTGATGCTACACTCTGCACTCTTTTTGCGTAGATACATGTTTCAGACAGCAACAGTAGCAGTAGAGCGAGTGTTGGTACTTCAACTAGCGAGACACTGAGGTAGCCTTGCAGGCGTCCGCAGGACCCGTTGTCTCCTCTACCTTTATTTTCAGTCTGTTATCTCATGTATTCGAGACAAACAGTTTTATATTTCTTTCGGACAATTATGTGTAGTACTCTTAGCAGTTCGTGAGTTAGTGACACCAGGTTTTGGGTAGTGATATGTTTCAAACTTCCGCATTGTTATTTTATTTGGTTAAACTTAAAAGTCTTCTGCGTTTATTTAATTGTTGATAGTATTTTATTGGTGATGTTGATAGAGGATGTGTAATGTTTGGCTGGCCTAACTCCGTTAGTAGGCGCAATCATGACGCCCGATGGTGGGATAAATCCGGGTCGTGACACCCCATTCCCCGATTGGACGAATGAGATCGCCCCCAATATCGAATGATTGGACAACACAGGCCTTCACCCGAAGCCTAAACAAGGCACACCCGATGGCTCCAGGACATTTCAAGAAAGACATATCGGGCATCTGACCAAGAGCTGGCCAATGACCGTACCCGATGTTAGCCTTGAATTGTAACTACGGGGAACCATCCGGGAGCCTCATCGGGCTCAGTATATCCAAGTAGACCCAAGACAAAGAAGCTGATGCGAAGCAGATGGAGATATCACCCATGCGTAAAAAGTGAAAGGAACGACTCGAGGTACAACCTACTTCACAATGGCAGGGAGATGGACCGAGGGCATCATCCTCGAGGAATCTCCGACGGAACTAGGTCCAACAAGGCACAACTGTTAAGGAAACCCTGCCCAGTCGAGCACAATTTCTGCATTGCTACAACAAATATCGTGAGCACTATAAGCGAAGCAGGGAATACCGGACGACCCTAATCTGTTCGACCAAAACTTTTGCAAAAGAATTACGGCTCGGCGCAGAAGCTACAAAGTGCACGAGGCCGCCAGCTTGAGAGAATGAAAACCGTGTTGTTTGACGGGGATATCCACCAAGTATCATCGATTGGTCGGGAAGGAAGGAGACCGGGAAAAGTAAAGTTGACAAGCCACAACGTATTGCCACAATAGTAAAGGGGCGTCGACACCCTTTAAAGGCTCGAAAAATGCAGGGACAAAGTATCTACTGCCTGGGCGGCAGACTCGAGAAATGTACCTAAATAGTATCCCTACATCCGGTGGAAGGGATACTTAGACTCTACCTAAACCTCGTATTAACACGCTGGTAACCTCCTTTTCCCCTTATTTATCTTATAAAAATTGAAGCATGACCATGAATGCAGGCGATTTGACTGAACATGCCCATGGCATCGGGCCAAAGCTGATAGGGCAGTTCGGATCGATGAACCAAATCACCCTTGCACTTCAAACCGTTGATAGACTCCAGACGCCGACTTCCACAACTATCAGGAAAGCAGCTTCCCTCTATACTGCTCACTTTATTTCGAACCAGGACGCCGAGCCCGCGAAGTGCGGACATGTTATTCAAATGACAACAGGCATGCTGCCCCGAGGAAATGTTAGTAGCTCTGTGCCAAATAAAATGGGACCCCTAGACAAAGGTGGGACTCAGGCACTCAACAAAAAAAGCCAGGCGCGACGGGAGGAAATCCCTCACCGTCCAACTAGCTGCTAGCGCCAACACCAAATCTCAAAACGGCGCCTGCGTATCCCGCAACATGGAAGAACTGCTCCACTCCTTCGATTCTCTTTTCTATTTTTCTAACCTTCATGCAGGCAGTCAGCTAAGGCATTCATAAATCTCGAACTCCACTTGTAGATCTGAGGTCCCTACAGGATCCGCTGAGATCTCTTTCCTTAACCGAGTTTGTGACCTACAGGTCTCATGAACAAGATTATTAGCAGAGCAGTGTGCCCTCCAAAAAGGGCTACGACAAGATCTCTGGGCTTCATCCTATAGGCGGATGACACACGGGGTTTTCTCTTAAGCGAGATTTATCTCCTCTGATGTGCCAATAAATGACGAGCTATTTCTCGGAACAAGACTATACAAGTAGGGCAGACAATCGTATTAGCCAAGCCCGTGCAGGCTCAGCTCATGTCAACAAGGTAACATGTATTCACAGCCTATATCTACGCCGAACAATGAAGAATATATTTGTATTTTTGGCATTTCCATCACTACCTATATCTGCTCCAAGCAATATATATCTTCTCGGCATTTCCTATTTTGAGAAAGATTATTCCGTCATATTCGTAGTAAATGCTTCTCCAATCAAATAGATATGATACACTCAGAGGCTTAAATGATTCAGCACGCCCACGACCCTAGGGTCGAGACTCTGAGCTGACAAAGCCGTCGCAATAAGGCTCCAAGTTTACAAAAGGCATTCAAGCCTAAACTGATCTGATGTACGAGGAGACTCAATGTGATAAATTCGACAACTTGCGCGACCCTAAGGTCGGAACTTAGGGCTCATCAAGCCCTCAAAAAATAACTCTGAGATCACGAGAAGCTGTCTTCAAACAAACTTAATGACTCGGAGGCTGTCGCCAATCGCCAATCGCCATGCACTGGAAAATCCGAAACTATAAGACCGTAGCGGGCAGCCTCGGCACAACCAGATCTATTCTCCATATACTGTAAGACCTCAAGAGGCATGGAAAACTGTAAGACCTCAATAGGCTTGAAAAATCACACAGTTTAAGCTACAAGGCGCATTTGTAAGAATCCCTAAAGGGCATACCCTTGGTGTAAATGCCTAAAATTGCCTCTCAGGATCAAAAATGGCTCTAGCCAAAAGCACATGACTCCAATCAGAACGGCTGCTACATCCTAAAAAATGCGGCATGGGGACGCCTGATTGTTGCTAAAAAATCCTCCGAATCTACCTCGGACAGAACCGGTTAAAACAGGCTTCCCTCCAAAGGTAAAAATAAGCCCGACCATGTCGACTCCGAAATGAAGAGCATCGATCTACTCGGCCTACGAGCTTTGATTCTCACGAGGTGCTCGAAAAATTGCCAACAATGACTTGAAATTGAGGTTCCTTTGGAACCGATGATGGGTGAGGCAAAATATCACAAAAAGACCTTAATGAGCGGATACGAAGCCTACACACAAAGCCCACGAGTAAACAACAATGTAAGAGCAATTATCGCCAGCTAAGCAAGCCTACGAGCCACATATTGAAAGGTCTCTATGATCGGACAGCGTAAGAGCCATTGTCACCAGCTAAAAAACCATGACAACTTGAGGATTAGAATGAGCACGAATCGCAACTCAATTCGGAGACCAAATACAAAACAGTTAAATATACGAAGCCTATGGGGCACATATGAAAGGTTCTCTATGACCAAGCGACATAAATGACACCAGCGCCGGAGGTGCAGTAAAATCTAAGGGTCAACCAAAGCTCGGATCGTAATGCGACCCAGAGACTGAGCCCAAAAATTATAGTGTGCCTAAGGGCATGACACAAAAACCATTATCACCCGCCAGAAAATTAGAGAAACTCAAAAGGTGAACTACAGCTCATATAGCAACGCGATTTAGAGACTGGACCCGGAAAATACAATGCGCCTAAAGGCGTGACACAAGCACCACTGTCATCGCTCGAATATTTGGTCAGATATAAAGGCCGATCGCAGCCCGAGTCGCAGCATGACTCAGAGACTGGGCTGCCAAATTGGCTAAAAGGCAATATGCCTAAGGGCATGGCTCGGATGATACCGTCATCAGCCAAGTAAATCCCCCTGGACATACAACTGCAAGATTACTTTAGTCCAGAGGCTCAAAGGGCTGTCACGACCCAATCATGCTGCCAGGAAAAATCTAAGGGTTTAACTGAAGCTCGAGTTACAATGTGACTTGGGGACTGGACCCAAAATAGTCGAAATTGTAGATGCCCAAAGGCAAAGGATAAATACAATTACCATCCGCACGCACCGGCACAAAAAATAAAAAGAAATGAAGGCTAGATTCGAAGCCCAACTCGATAACTAAGCCTAAAATGGCCAGGCTGAGCATGGAGGCCCAGCACCTGCTAACATCAGGAATCACACTTAAGGGTTCCCGGGACCATCCGACCAGTTCCAAAATAAGATGGACCTCGCCAAATGCCAAGACCAACATGCCTGATAAAAAACAAAAACAAAGAAAAGGTACAGAAGAAATAAAACTATGAAACTTCTCCTTATATGTCACGTAAGCAGGAAAAAGCATATTCTCCATCTACAGGCATGCCCTACATATTATTGGAGCCAAGCTACAAAGCGACAAAATCTACATTCTATGCTAAAGAGCTACAACTTTCCAAAATCATCCTCTGCGTCATCGACGAGAAGTGACCCAGCATCTCGTTCATCCGCCTGTGGTCGAGCCAACTCCTCCCGGAGAACAAAGCTCCATGCTCTGATTTCTTCGAACACCTCCCCCTCGGATTTACTACAGACATATTTCTCGATCCTCCGCTCCCGGTCCAGGGTTTGCTTCAGCTCAGCTTGTGCATCAGCGGTATCTTTCACAAAAGTCACCATCTCCTGATCAACCTTGGTTCGGTTCAGCACCGCCTCCTCCCGAGCATCAATTATCTCAGCTCTGACCTTCGAGTTGTCAGACTCAAGTTTCCCAATCATATCCGCTTGAACTTTGGTGTTGTCTTGAATCAAGCGGAGTTTGACCTCAAGGGCAGGGACTTTGGCCGAAGCGTCCATATCCTCCAAAGCTCGTGCCTGCACTTGAGCCTTTAGCTCCCCGTAAGAAATTCTAATGCAGTTGTCGTCGCCTTTGAGGGAGTTAAAAGCCTCCGACTTTTTCCATAGTTGATACAGCAAAGAGGAATCAACCTCTAGGCCAAAAGGAAGCAAAACAATGCTGGAAAACTACATGTTCCACCAAATAGCTCTCATAATTCAAGCACCGATTAGCCTCATATCGCCAATATTGTAGCTTGACTTCTTTCTCCTCGCTGAGGAGCCTATGGGACTCACCCTCCTCTCGAATTTTCAGGAGCATGGCCCCCTGTCGGAGCAGTTCAGACCTAAGCCCATCACAGGCCTACACAAGGAAGGATCAATAAAGGAAGGAAGACACAATATACATGCGAACTATACATAAACTCACCACAAAATGGAGCCAACAGACTTCCTCGAAGTTAAAGCAAACTCCTACTGATTTTTTCTCTGTGGCCCTAGAAGAGCCAAACTCGTGCGCGACATGCTCAACTAAAGGAACCTCCTGCCATGAATCAAGCGCTTTGGGGACAGCAGATTAGGGTAACACCCCCTCCTCAGAGATAAGGTCCCGACCGGCGCCACCAGAAGCTCCTTCATACTGTAAGTTATGATCTCCCTTGTTGTCATCGCCCCGCGAGCTAGAGGCTAACGGCTCCTTCCCCTTTTCAGAGCAACATTTCCTCATCCCAAAGAACCGCCAGATATATAAAAATGGTAAATCTAGCATAGATAAAAGGGAAAGGTGTCACCTCGCATATACGAAGGTAAAGCAAAGACAACGTATGCACGTACCTCGATGCTGCACTGAGCATAGCTTACCACCTGCGTTTATCACAGGACGAATGGGCCACTAGCTTCTGAACCTAGCCGGGCAGATCATGAACTCCACCCGGCATCCATGAAGTTGCTGCAATAGAGAAAACATCATTATTACTTGACTGATTTTTGCCATAGATGAGATCTGACAAGGTTTCGGATGCCTCACTTACGAGCGTAATTCCACTCCTCAGGAAATGGCAAGAACTCCGCAGGGATGATGTTAGCCGTCCGAACCTGGATGAACCAATTGGCCCACTCTCCATTCCCGCCTTCCTCGTCGTCTATGACATAGGGCGTGAATGAGAGGCACCTCAGAGTTACAAGACCCTGATGATGAAAGGGCCGGTACAGCCTGATAAGATGATCGAGCATGAATTCAAGCCCGACCTTCTCCGTGAAGAACCTCATCATCAGCACCGTTCACCAAAACTATGGATGAATCTTTGCTAGGGTAACCCGGTACTTCAAACAAAATTCAAGCATAATCCTATCAGGAGGGCCAAAGGCGAAAGGGCATAAATACATGATTAAGGAATCCATCTATAGAATCCCCAATACCCTCGTCGGGGGAAAGCGCCTACAGGACTACCCCTTCGCTCCACCAACAGTATCTCCTCGCCATCTCCAGATGTTCTCCCCTTAGCAAAGACACCGTCTCCAAAGCAAACTCCTTTGATTTTGAGCACCAAAAGCAGCGCCCCTGGCCTATTATCGGATCGGTACTGGGGCAGTTTCCATGGCCATGGTGGAGCTAACCGGCCAAAGAGAAGGTACGCACCAATACTTTCGCACATAGAAATATGAGGTCCCCAATACCAAAATAGAGAGGCGGCTATTTGAAAATGGTAGAGTTTTGCGGAGAAGCCGATGCCGCTCCATATATATATGAAAAGTAGCAACGATTCGCTTGCCTGAGTCAAGCCCCAAGAAGCCAACGGCCTCGGTACAAATCGACGGATCGATACTCGACCCTGGAAGCATTCTCTAACGAGGAGTCACAACTCGTGGAAACATTCATATTATCTCCATGCTCGGAGGAGCACTTTATGACAAGAAACCCCCACCTAGAGAGGTCAGGCCTCAATGAGCTCTCATTTACTGGCATACAATCCAGGGCGAGCAATTGTTCGCACAAATCACTCTCTCCATGAAGAAAGATCAAATGCAGGAAGCTCCGATCGTGAAGACTACACAAAGGCCCAAGAAAGCACCCCAAAAACATAGGCAAACTCCTCAGCGAAAGCCAACCTTATATTTTCTAAAATGTGATCTACATGAAGGTTAACAAGGCCCCCCGAGCACCCAAAGATGACCTCCATCCAGGGTAGCATCCCCAAAGACCCCGAAACTCAACACATGATCTCCGAATAACTCGGGAGACTTCTATAGCCCTGATCCATTAGATCGACCTAGGGTTGTCCAGAGATATGACGATGGGATAAAAAAGAACCCATGTTTATTGGCAATAAATTAGGGCGAACACTTACGCCCAAATTAAATATCGGCGATCAACAACACATAAATAAATATTCGAAGAGCCTCAAAGGGCATCAAGGCTCAAGGAAACAGAGCAAATTCAAAAACGGAGATCGACAAAATTTCACTTCTTGTTCATAAAAAAATTTATATACAACATCCCCCGAAGAGTCATAGCTCACATCTACAAAGTATTACAAAGGGTTCTCGCACAAATACAACAAAAGGGAGTACATGAAGAAAATGCCTAAAAACTACTCTATCCTCGAAGGCATACCCCCGGTGAAAGTATCTTCAAGCCTTACATCGCTAAATGCATGCCTTCAACAACCCTGCCCCAGTCCCTCAAAGTAGCACTTCATAGAAGAAGACGAAAAAGAAGGAGAAATGATCAGGGAGGGATGAAGAAGTGCAATAGTTCTTTGAGGCTAGTGGACCCTCTTTGGAAAAGGGAGCCTCAGAGAAGCAGCAGACCGAACGATCTTCGATCCCTCTTGCACGGCTACTTTAAATACACTTATTCGAGCATCGAGCTGTGCAAGCTCCTGGCTTGGGGCACAGTTCCACGTCGAACCAGGGTACGGAGGTGAGCAACGATGTATAATCCGAGCCCCCTTTTGAGTAGCGGTGCATAGTCCGAGCAACTATCCATATGAGGAAGGAATCGACTCTCCATTTATCATCGCCTAGACCCAGCGGAGAGAACAAAGGTCAATGTATCAATAACCATAATGACAACAGGATAGTACACCTGCATCTGGTGATAAGAAGCTTCGGTAGAAGGCCACAAGACAACTCGAGGAAGCTCCTCCAAACATCTTTAAGATAACAAACCATAGTCGTGATATTCAAAGAAGGAAAGAAGGAGATAAGAAAAGAGAAGGCAAGCAAGTCAGCGAAAACTGTGAGATGATAAAGAAAAAGGCCAAGGCACCACCATTTATAGGAGATTACGGCACGGTCATCCATGCTTCGGAAGATTGACTGACGGGCGTAGTTAATACATCCATAAAAACTGAACCATCAGTGGTACTTGTACCTTGGGAAGAAAAAATCAAAGAATGTAATGAATGAGGTCTAAAAGCACGAGCCAGAAGAGTCATCATCAGTGTGACATCGCCTAAGGAAGCTCGAGGGGTCAGGTGTCAAAATCATTTCACATCTCTTTGATACGGGAAATGCGGAGACTATCTGTACACGGTGAAATTAAAAGTCTTAGTTTCCCGAAAGTGAGAAATTCCAGAAGCATGTATCGGGGTCTCAAGGGTAGGAGCCTGTGGTCTCGCCCTCGACCCTGGGGGTTCCTCAAAGCTCTACTTGGCGGAAGCAAAGAATGAAGCCAGGACAAAGGAAGAAGCCCCACATGCACACAGCTATATCTGACAGACCCCGCCAATCTAGAGCCTATGTTGTGGCATCATGTCAATCCATCCCATAACCATACTTTGCATTTATTATCCATGTACTTGTAACCGAGATTCCCCTCTTATATATAGGGGATTTGCCCCTCCTTGCAGAGGGGTTGGCTGTTGCTCCATTTTTCTACATAAGTGCAATAATATCTTTTATCTCTCTCTCACTCTTTCTTTCAAGAAATTTGTTCTCATTGGCCAGAGGTAATCTCGTGTTAATTATTTTCCTTGTTGTTCTACGCCCGTCTAGCAATGCAATGGTCACAAGGAGCCTTACTTAATCGTATCTTTGTTAATTATCCCTTCCCCGATTGTCTGCGATAGCTCGATCACAGTTCGAGCCTCGACCTCGAGACCTCCATCGACCTACTCCACGCCCGGCCAACACGCCTCGAGGTTTGCTTACTACCTCGATTTAACTCGCATTTTATCGCTATACTTGACATTTTTAGGATCATCTGCCCCTAACAACTAGCCTGAGAATAGACCACATATGTTTAGAATCCCATTTACAAATTTAATTGTTGTTACCATTTTCACAGTAAACATTCTTATTTAATTTAGTAGTTCTTTTTTAGTTTGTTTATTTTTAATTTTACAAGTTTTCGTGATCAATAAGCCTTTGGTTTTCTTAATGCCACTGTTCTTTCCAGAGGTAGAATTTGTTTGAACCAGGTGTCTCTTCCCGAAGATGGATGGCGTGATAACCTTCTTAAAGGTTTGTGCCTATTTTTCTTTATGTTTTTATGTAAATAGTAGTAATGAATAAAAGTGACTCTGGAAAAGCTTCACTTGGACCTAGCACATTTACCTTTGACCATATGGTTAGAAACAAATTGATTTTCAAGGAATATTGCTAGTAGTAAAGTTTAGACTATTGTGTTGACTAAACAATCATGGAGTGGCTTTTCAGAGCCACTTGTGTTGCTCAATCTTAGATAGGGTTTTTGTTGTCCCTCGACGCTATTTCTTTAGCAATACAACAGCTTGTGCGGTGAGGTATTGATTTGCAAGTCCAAGTCCCATGCTAATAAGTCTACAACTTGCCTTGAATGTTTGTCTAGGCGAAATTCTAAGTGTAGCTCGACTTGAGAAATCATTATAGGCTCTTCTTGATCCAAATGGAAACTTGAAATAATCCATAACTTGAAAGAATCCATAGCCCACCAAATATGATATCCCTAGTTAACCCCGTTGAGCCAAAGCCCTTGTTCTTTCAATAACCATGATACAACCCTTTATCCGTTCTAAAATGACTCTATCTTGGCACCTCATCTTTCCTTAGCACAATTGACAAAAGCATAAGTTTTTTTTGGGGGGGGGGGGGAGCAGGAATGCAAAAGCGATAAAAGGTATAAAACGATGAAATGGAAAGGCAAAAGAAAAAAGAAAGAAAATCCAAAAAGATAAAAAGAAAGTGAATAATATAGAAAAAACTGAAGGGATTCAATAAAAGCAATGATGAACAGCTTGGAATGATTAGAGAGGAGAAAAGGGATTGACATGAACATGAAAGAGTGACAGTGTATCTGTCTAGTCCCCTATGGAAGAAGAAAATGACTCAAAGAGTCAATAAAGTGTGAGCCGAAATGAGAAAATAAAGTGCTTATGGAAAGATGAAACCTTTGTAGACTGATATATCCTACCTTAAACCAAAAGCCTTCATTACATTCCCGCAAAAGCCCTATATTATTTCAAGTTCAGTGAGCTTACATTAGTGGTGATTCACATAAGGGCCAAGCTTATGGTACTTAAAGCTGGACTTGTGACCTTTCTTTGAGAGAGATGAGCGTACTTTTCCACAATCCTTGTTCTGAGTGCTACAATCTGAAGTGAGTTTTGCTTATGAAGAGTAGATGAGTAAGAGTTTGGGTTTCACAATAACCTATGTAGTAGAAGGAGTTTCCTGGATGAGTTAAGACTCTTGATGCTTTTGTATTACACTAGGTCTATCGTACTAAAAAGGTTATGTGTTGTCAATAATACATTTGAGTTGAGGGTAATTGTTATTCCCAATTGATGATTGATGAAGTCAACTTAGGACAACCGAAATTTTCTTTTCATTTATCTTGAGGAGGTGGGAATTACTTTGTTTGCTCAGGACAAGCAAAAACCTAAGTTAGGGGGAGTTGATAACTATGGATTTTAGCCTATCTTATGCTCTCTTTTGCTTAGGTTTTGGATAAAAAAAAAGTAAAAGTATTCGCGAGAACTAACTTATTGTTCGTATCTGCAGGGTTTTGTCAAAATGAGGCAAGAAAGCCATAATCAACTCATGAAGGAGTTAAAGTGCAATGAAGAGCAACACGCATAGCTAGAGTGGGTAGAAACCACACTCCCAACCAATATTTGATCCTTATGGATGTCGATCCCGGCCTTTCGGGTAAAAGCTACATCGACCACTCTTTGCCTTTTTATAGTGGTATAGGGTTGGAGCCGATCAGTGGTCATAGACAACAGTACCCGAGGTATCCAGCCCAGCCATCGGCTATTGCGCCCCCTGAGTTTTGAAATAAGAGATTTGACCATTCCACATATTTATGGTCTGGTCAAAATTTTAGGGCCTCAGGTTCTTAGTATAGGGGTGAGTCAAGTCATATTAGGCTGCCCTTGCCACGATGTTCTCAGTGTGGTAAAAAGCATGCCGGACAATGTCGTATGGGGTAGGGTGTGTCGATGCCCCTTTTTCCACACGAAATCTAGTTTATGACATTTGGGCGGACAACACTTTTCCTTTTGGTAATTGGGTTTTGAATTGAAGAGTCGCCACCTAATGATTAAGTGCATTAGGACACTTAAAAAAAATTAAAAAAAGGACCAGAGAATGGGTAACGGCTTGAAATTATCTCTAAGGGAAGGTGTTAGGCACCCGTCAAGATCCGCTACTGTTGTTCTCGGCCATGCTACAATTGTGACTCTAAATACAAACAACAAATAAATAAGCAAGCATTGTAAATACTAGGTACTTTCACATAATTGTTGCAAATAAAAGAAGTACATGAGTTTTAAAGAGTGCTGAAATTTGGAAGAAGGTAGTTTTATAATTAATGAGAAGATGCACAAGTAAAGGGAAAGGGTCAAATAATTGATGCAAGTAAATTAGTAAAGAAGCAAAAGGGGCGGAGTTTTTGGGAAAAATAGTATTGAAAATCGGAAAATTTAAAGAGAGATTTTTTGCATAATAGATGCAAGTAATTGAAGTAAAAGAAGAAATTGAACAAGTAAAAACTAGGCAACTTTAAAATTCTAGAAAAGGGAAGTAATAAAGAGGGAGGGGGGGTCCTAGGCTTATAAATAACATGGATAACCCCACACAACACATGGTAACCATTTATACACGTGATGTTGTCGTGTGGTCATCATATCCATGTCTACCCTTACCCACCCTATTAAGGTATTAAACGTAGAATAGTGTCGTTACTTATTGTATACCAGTACCCGCCCTGATCCTATCAGTCCCAGAGGAATTTGGGACTATTAATCCTAAAGGGGAGGGAGATTTGGCTTTTCAGAGTTTAAAAAAGGACAAAATTCTAATGCAACAAACAAAACACATAAAGCAGTAAAGGGGGAAACACATAGCAGTTTAAAGGCTCAAACAGAGCTCCTCATTTAAAGAAGCAAATTGTTTAGCATGACTTACATATACTGGTTATGGTCTGAATTAAACTTAAACGTTAAGGCGTTGTTGATTTATCACATATTTTCGTATAAGAAGTCCGAATAAGGTCTGTGTGCTGGGTGTAGTTATCAAAGACTGGTGCAGTTAATTAATCACCTAATAGCTTAACTAGGTGAGATCTATAGGCATGATATCTAACAATGCTTACATTGATTTTAATGAAGGCTTATTGATTATAGAAAAAAACACAAGTTCTGCTTATTTTAGGCGACATTACTACTGATTTTAGACTTGTAGATGAAAGAGACGAATCATATTCAACTGGTTACTCATAAAGGCATGCTTTCTAATAGTTGTTGGTTTTAAAATGATTATCAGGATGCAGGAATCCTATAGGCATGGTATCTAGGATGCCACTTGTTATTAATTTAACCTATAGACTGTTTGCCTAATGACATATGTATATGCAGAAGTGCAGATACTTATAGACATGATTTCTATATGCAGAACTGCAGAAACTTATAGACATGATTTCTATATGCAGAAGTGCAGAAACTTATAGGCATGATTTCTAATGTAGAAGTGCAGAAACTTATAGGAAGGATTTCTAATCCAGTAATGAAACATCTTATTAACAGGGTTTCTACATGAAATGCATAGATGAAGAGCAGAATGATATTTGTCAGAAATTAAAGAAAAGTAAAATTACATCAGGAATTAAAGATTCCAAACAAGGTGAGCCTAATTCAGACCCCATGTCTGAAATATGTAATAAACCATCTTCCGAAGATCAGATTTCCAAAGCCATTCTCTTTTTTGGGATATGTCAAAGTTCCCAAGAGTCTTAAGGGGACCCTGGGCAATGCTTACACCCAAAAATACGTTGCAGAATTAGATTATAGTGCAGTGTGGAAGGGCCAACCCTCAAATGTCCAAGTTTAGAGGAAATTCAAGGTCCCAAGGCAAGGCTCATAGGAGGGGGAAGAACTTAGAGTCTAAGAGTAAGTGTAAGTTCATAGAGGGGGAGTTAGGGAGGGCCATGGCAGGCTAGTGGTCATGCCCGACAATTAGGAGTACTAGCACACCCCGGACTAGCTTGTTAGCCAGATTTTGGGTGTTAGGACCCATTGAGGATCAAGTTCAGACCGGAACAGTAATTTGGATACTGCCAGGCCATGAATCTTAACTCAAACAAATAGAAGGGAATAAGGGTATGGGGAATTCACAACAAACAGCATATGCAAAGAGAAGAACATGCATAGTCAATACTGAACATAAACAACAAAGTAAAAAAGAATGCTGAAACTATGAAGTACACATATAGGGGTGAAGCTGAAAAGTTAAATTAGAACATACAAGTTTCAGGGAAACAAACAAGTGAAACAGTAATCTTGAAAAACCAATTTGCAGGCCAACAATCCAAAGGATTTCAGAAAAGAGCAGAATGCAGCAGGAGTATTAAAATTGCAAGTGAATAATGTGCTCGAGCATCGAACTCAAAGAAGTACTGAATTTTAAGTGTGTGAGTAATGTAAGTTGAAGGTGTTGCACTGAAGGTTCAAGGTTCCAGGTTGTCTAAGTGAAGAAGGGTAGTGCCCCTTTTATAGTGTAGAAAACAAGTAAGAAAAGGTAAGGGAATGGTTTGCAATCAATCACATAGAATCTCCCTTCAGTTAAGGGATTCTGATTTCAAACGGGTAGGAGACAATTAAGGAAAGAAATTTGACAAATCTTTTTCAAAGTAACACAAAAAGGGTAAATACATAGGAGTTTATTTAAAGAAAAGTCCAGTGGTACACGTTTTGTGACAAATAAGGAAAGGGGATCAATTAAACAGTCAGTAAAATCAAAATCACAGGCTTTGTTCGAATGAACCAAGTCAGGAAAAGGTAAAGAAGGTTCAATTAAAGGAAAATCATTAACAATTAGTCTAGCCTTATTAAAATAATTTCGAAATAAATCAATTACTGACAAAAACCCTTTTGCAAGAAGAAATTATCGTATATAAAGTACACAGATAAACAAGGAGGAGTTGTCATGCTAATTATAAAAGACATGCATAGAAAGTTTAGGAATCATAATCAAAGAGTTTCAAATTCAGTTCATAGTACTTAAAATGAGTCTGAGAGTCCAGGGTTCTAAAGTAGAAACCTAATCAAACTTGCCAAAGAAAACCCCAAATCCTAGGGTTTCAAATCGAATCAGACATAGAGATGAGAAGACAAGCCATTGAGACAGACTCAAAGGTCTGTTTCAGAGCCTCACGAGAAACAAAGTAGATACGATTGCAGGTTTAAAACAACGAAAGAAAGCTGATTTAAGAGCGTAAAAGAGCATGTTTTAGAAAAGTCGGAACTTAAGCAAGTTCGGAAGAATAGAGAGGTTGTGTAAACTTGAGCAATGGTAGATGAATCATGCTTAGCAAGAACACAAATAAAGTCCAGTAAAGTAAACAATATCAAAGAACTCAACAGTAAACACATATAGTAGAAGAGTAAGGAAAACATAACAAGGATTAGCATGTAAACACAGGAGTAACATGTATAGTATACAAAGAAGAAGCAGAAGAACAACACACGCGTAGTAAGAAAATATACGAGCATAATGCATACACAAACACACATAAAGGAATGAAAAGAAAGAATCTGAAAGATGTTTTGAAAACCCTTTCAGAAACCCTAAATTGAAAACAAACGATTTTGAAGAGAAAATTTGGGGAAAACACTTTAAAAGTCGAGTAAATCACAGATAAAACATAGATCTAAGAAAATAACAGATAAAAACCTCGAGTAGCTTAGGGTTTCAGAGAAACCCTAGAAATGTGAAAGTATTGGAAGAAAGTCTGATCCTGAGACGGATGAGTGAGAATCAGGCTCTTGAGGCTTGAATATGTCGGAGCAAAGGTCGGACAAGATCTGAAAGAGAACCGTCAAGGTCAAACTTCAACACTCAGAACAACAATGGTTTAATGGTGGAGTACAGGCCATCAATGGCCTGAGAAGCCATGGATTCCGGTGGAGTGGTGGTTGAAGAGGGTTGGAGACGATTAGGGTTCGAAAAACCTTTGAGAGAATTTGGGAGTGGATAGTATTCAAGGGTGGAAGACTAAACGAAATGGGGGATTATGTAAGGTTTGGGAAATTAAAGTGGAAAGGGGTGATCCCGGTCGTTGATCAAAATGATCAATGGCCTGGATTGAAAGAAAATCCAGGCGGGTTAAATAAATGGGTTACGGGGTTGGGTAAAAATGGAATTGCCAGTAGAAATGGGGTTGGGATTGGGTCAATTAGGGTTAAAATTGAAATGTAAAGTAGGCTATAATTGAAATGAAATGGGGCTAAATGTTAAATAGCAAGTTTTCCCTTTTTATTTATAAAAAAATAGTAAAGTTAATTTTAAAAGCAAATTGAAAGTACTGAGCCAGTAAATAATATATAAATATTGATTTAGAAATATTGGAAAATTTTTTAGAATTATAAAAATTCTATTAATCTTAAAATAGACTAAAATTGCAATTATATGCTACCAAACAAATTTGTATAAATATACAAAAATTATCTCAACTATATTTTGGTATAAATATGGGTATAAAAATAATTTATTCACCAAAATGATAATCTTAGGAATAATTATTGGTTTTTGTACTGTTAAAATGGTCAATAAATTGATTTTAAAAATCTTTAAAAATTAGAAAAAATACCAAAATACTTGGGCATGCTTATATATGCATATACATGATATTTTGAATGTATTTTGTATATAAAAATACATAGAGAAAAATTGGGCATCAACAGCTGCCCCTCTTTACCCGGGAAGTATGAAAGAGTTGTCGGTAAAGATATGATGGCCAATTTGACCGAACAAAATGATTTAAAGAATTTTGACCGAACAAAATGATTTAAAGAATTTTGACCGAGCTCTGGTTCCTAAGCTACCTACATATCCCTAGTCTTATAGGAATCAGGCCATATGTAGTTCGTTACCCATCGGTGCAATAAGACGGTGGAGATTTTCGAAAAACGAATGTGATATTCAGGTTAGGAAGGACGGTCAAAGTCTAGTACGCTGCAGGAACTAGAGCGGGATCGCTCCAACTGAGACGACTGTTACTAGCCGGTTTATCTGCAAATGAGCAATGCGAACATATATTGTGCATTAATTTAAACGTGATGCAAGTTCCCGTTGGACCATGAATGTTGTCTTTGGATGGTAGGATGACGTCCTGGGCCATGAAGCGCATAATAAAGGGTTCGCAGGCTATGAAATAATGTCTCGCGCTCTGAGAATAATGCCTCCAAACTATGATTCCTTTGAATAATGATATACAAAAGATAAAATGGGACCTTCAAGCTATGGCATGGCGTTCTCGGGCTATCAAAATGATGCCTCTGAATAATGATGCCTTCGGACAATTTGGCGATCTTTCAACCCATGAAATACAGGAGGGGGCGATCTTTCAGCCGATGCAAGACGTAAATAAATGGTGACGGTATTTCAGACATGCAAGAAATGTAAATAAAATGGAGATCTTTCAGCCGATGCATGATATAAATGAAGTGGCGATATTTCATCCATGCAAAAAATCTAAATAAAATGGCGATCTTTCAGCCGATACATGATTTAAATTAAGTGACAATATGCAGCCATGCAAATGGAGGTAGATCTTAACCTTGGAAGGTAGAATAGTAGCCTTATGCAATGCAAGAAATGCGAATGGAGGTAGAGCTTAACCTCAGAAGACAGAAAGGTAGCCTTATGTAATATAGAAAAATGCAGATGAAGGTAGATCTTAACCTCGGAAGGCAAAAAGGTAGTCTTATGCAATACAGAAATGCAGATGGAGATAAAGCTTAGTTCCGGAAGGCAAGAAAGGTAGCCTTATACAATATAGAGAAATTCAGATGGAGACAGAGCTTAGTTTCGGAAGGCAAAAAAGTAGCCTTATGCAATGTAGAGAAATGCAAAATGAGATAGAGCTGAGTCTCGGAAGGCAGAAAGGTAGCCTTATGCAATGCAAAAAAATGCAGATGGAGGTAGAGCTTAACCTCAGAAGGTAGAAAGGTAACCTTATACAATGCAGAAAAATGCAGATGGAGGTAGAACTTAACCTCGGAAGGCAGAAAGGTAGCCTTATGCAATGTAGAGAAATGCACATAGAGATAGAGCTTAGTCTCAGAAGGTAGAAAGGTAGCCTTATGCAATGCAGAGAAATGCAGATGGATGTAGAGCTTGACCTCGGAAGGCAGAAAGGTAGCCTTATGCAATGCAGAAATGTAAAAGGCAAACAATAGTAAAATCTCTTAGCTGATGGCTTGATAGCTGTTAGCTGATTGTGATATTGTGGCTGCTGGGGATTTCGTGTGCGGATAGGAATTGTAAATAGGTGATGGTTCTGAGGGTCATATTCTTGAAAAGTATGAGTGTATAAATGCATTCGGTGATTTGCAACTTGGGTGCCTGCATCTAAAGAAAGATCGTGAGTTTTGTAGAGGGGGAAGGTTAGTTCGTATCCCCGTGAACTTTGCCTATCCTGCTTGGATCTGTTTTTAGTGATGTTGTGTATTATCGGGGTAGTGCTGCTAAACAAAGCATTTTTTATAATAGACATGTGTGATTTAGAAAAAATGTAACATAAATACATAATTGAAAAATAGTTTTCTTCAGATGAACCGGTGATTGTGACGCAGTTCAAGACATTGCAACCTCTCTTGTTCCGGAATTTTGAGGGTCCTCCTCAAAATTCTGCCCTAGTTTCCAATTGCGGGGGAAATGAAAATTTTATTGAATTGTGACCGAACCCATTAGGCTACCTACGTATCCCCTCTTAAACGGGAATCAGGTTAGATGTAGTTCAAATTACATCATACAAGGAAATTGTAAATGCTATACATAGTATCGCTTGACTGCATCTGAATTGATCGGCTTCGGCCAAACTTCTCCGTCAGAACCCAGTGAACCAATTACGGACCCTGCCAGTTGGGAGAGAATTTCCCCTTGGCTTCATCTTGATGTGGAAAAATCTTCTTTAGCACCAGCTGCCCTGGTGTGAACTGTCTTGGTCTAACTCTCTTGTTGAAGGCTCTGGTCATTCTGTTTCTATAAAGCTGACCATGGCACACTGCATTCATTCTTCTACTATCTATGAGGGCTAACTGTTCGTAATGACTCTTTTCCCATTCTGCATCATTGATTTCTGCTTCCTATATAATCCTTAGGGAGGGAATTTCTACTTCGGTAGGAATGATCGCTTCTGTACCATAAACCAACATATAGGGAGTTGCACCAGTTAATGTGCAGAATGTGGTGCGATACCCTAATAAAGCAAATGATAACTTCTCATGCCACTGCTTATGCTTTTCTATCATCTTCCTTAGTATCTTCTTCATGTTCTTGTTAGCGGCTTCTACTGCTCCGTTCATCTGAGGCCTATAGGCTGTGGAATTCTTATAGTTGATCTTGAAGGTTTCACACATATCTTTCATCAAATCACTGTTGAGGCTAGAGCCATTGTCAGTAATGGTTGATTCTGGAATCCCGAAACGGCAAATGATACTAGGATAAACATGTGCTCGTTTGATGCGGCAGGTTCGAGTGGTCTGATAACATC
This sequence comes from Nicotiana glauca, assembly GCA_026770625.1. NCBI lineage: Eukaryota > Viridiplantae > Streptophyta > Magnoliopsida > Solanales > Solanaceae > Nicotiana > Nicotiana glauca. Next base: position 41,631 of record MU683234.1, read on the forward strand.
CATCCCCCCTGCAGCGAACGGCCAGGGAGAGCTTGTTGCATTGAGCTTATTTGGAAGCACCTTTATCATGTCTGCATGGATCTGACAGTGGTGGCACTTTAGAACATACTGGATGCAGTCCGTCTCCATAGTCATCCAAAAATAACCATCTCAGAGCATCTTTTTGGCTAAGACAAAACTGTTCATATGTGCACCACAGGTCCCGGCAAGAATTTACTCTAGCAGTTTAGATGTTTCCTTCGTATCAACACATCTTAGCAAACCCAAATATGGAGTCCTCCTATATACGATTCCTCCGCTGTGAAAGAAATTGTTGGATAACCTTCAAAGTGTGCATTTCTGAGTAGCGTTTGCAAGTTCTGGATATTCTCCTTTGGCTAAATATTACTTGTTATCATGAAACCAAGTTTTTCCATCATCGTCTCCCTCAACATGATCACAATAAGCTAGCTAATCATGAATCTTTTCTGGAATACGGTCTATGAAGTTCTTATCTAGATGCTGAATCATAGATGATAGGGTAGCCAATGCATCGGCAAACTCATTCTGGACTCTGGGAACATGCCGAAATTCTGTCTTTGTGAACCTCTTCCTCAACTCATGTACATGATGCAGTTATGGGAGTATCTTGGAGTTCTTGGTTTCCCATTCTTCACAAACCTGATGTATAAGTAAGTCTGAATCTCCAATCACTAGCAACTCTTGGATGTTAATGTCAATGGACATCTTGAGCCCTAAGATGCAAGCTTCGTACTCGGCCATATTATTGGTGCAGGGGAACCTGAGTTTGGCGGATACCGGATAGTGCTGGACGGTTTTTGATACTAGGATTGCCCCTATGCCAACTCCTTTGAAATTTGCAGCTCCATCGAAAAACATCCTCCAACCGTCATAGGATTATGCAATGTCTTCTCCTACAAATGATACCTCCTCATAAGGAAAATATGTCTTTAAGGGCTTGTATTCTCCGTCCATAGGGTTTTCCGCAATGTGATATTCTAATGCCTGTCCTTTGATTGCTTTTGAGTTACGTAGACAATGTTGAATTTGATCAGCAGGATTTGCCACTTTGCTAACTTTCCAGTGGGCATGAGCTTCTGGAAGATGTACTTCAATGGGTCTATTTTTGATATGAGATACCTGGTGCAAGCATAGAAATAGTGCCTCAATTTCTGATCTACCCAAGTTAGGGCACAACAGGTGCGTTCCAACACAGAATACCGGGCCTCACACGGGGTGAACTTCTTGCTGAGATAATACATGGCCTGCTCTTTTCTCTTCATTTCATCATGCTGCCCCAGAACACAACCAATTTCTCCATCGAGTATCGCAAGGTAGAGTAACAGGGGTCTACCTGGCTCGGGCGAGATCAAAACTAGCGGTGTTGACAAGTACTCCTTGATTTTGTTGAAGGCTTTTTGGCAGTCGTTAGTCCATTTGGTAGCGGCATCCTTCTTTAGCATCTTAAAGATTGGCTCACAAATGACAGTAGATTGTGCTATGAACCGGCTAATGTAGTTATGTCTTCCCAAGAAACTCATTACTTCTTTCTTGTTCTTTGGCGCTGGCAATTCTTTTATGGCTTTGACCTTTGATGGATCTAGTTCTATCCCTCGATGATTCACAACGAACCCAAGTAGTTTTCCAGGTGCAACCCTGAATGCACATTTTGCGGGGTTCAATTTTAGGTTGTATCTTCTCATTCTATTTAAGAATTTCCTTAAATCTTCCATGTGATCAGCGGCTTTCTTGCACTTAATAATGATGTCATCTATTACACTTCGATCTCTTTTTGTATCATGTAATGGAAAATGGTAGTCATGGCCCTCATGTAGGTGGCCCCAACATTCTTTAACCCAAACGGCATCATCTTGTAACAATACATCCCCCATGCTATAATGAAAGTTGTTTTCTCTACATCTTCTTCATCCATCCATATCTGGTGGTATCCAGCAAAACAATCAACGAATGACAGCAGCTCATGCTTGGCGCAGTTGTTAATCAAGATATGTATGTTTGGCAAGGGGAAGTCATCTTTGGGACTAGCGTGATTGAGGTCTCGGTAGTCGACACAGACTCTAACCTTCCCATACTTCTTCGGTACTAGCACAATGTTGGCTAACCACGTCGGATACTCTACTACCCTGAGAACCTTAGCTTTGACCTACTTAGTGACATTTTCCTTGATTTTCAAGCTAATATCTGACTTGAACTTACTGAGCTTCTGCTTCACTGGTGGATAAGACGGATCAGTCGGCAATTTGTGAGCCACAATGGATTTTCTTAGACTAGTCATGACGTCGTATGACCAGGCAAATATGTCTTCATACACTCTTAGGAACTCTATATATTCTTTTTTTTCTGACGGTGATAAATGGACACCATTTCGTGTTTCTTTGATGTTTTCTGCATCTCTTAGGTTGACAATCTCAGTCTCGTCCAAGTTGTACTTAGGCCTATTTTTGAAATTCTCAATTTCCTTAACAATCTCTTCCGGTATATCACCATCCTCTGAATTTATGTCCGTTTGTTGTGTTAACTTATTGCATGTCACAGTCATTAGTTCATCAATATAAGTAATGGTTATGCCGTTTGAGTAAAGTAATGAAAATAATAAGCGTAAGATTTATAAGAAACTGAAATACTTTAATAAATTCCATAAATGTTTTGAACATCAGAGCTCTTTCTTGCAAAAAATAAAAATGTGAAAGGAAAATAAACTAGTAAAACAAAATAGTTTGTGGTGCTCTGTTCATCCTTGCTACCCCGAGGTACGCCGGGCTCTGGTGGTTCTGACAGCCCAGTTATCGAGGTGTGCTCCTTTGTTTATAGCCTGTATGGAAGGGCCTTCCTCCCCCTCCTCCCCAAAAATAACATAGCAATCCCTGTAATCATCTCCTAGGAACAAGTTCTTCATTGTTGTTAGTGCTTCCTCTTCTTCTGACTCGTAGATAATCTCAGCTGGCTGGAAGGTCTGCTCTAAATGGGGTATTGGCTGCTCCAATGGATAGCAAGGACCATGCCAGGGCGGCGACCATTCCTTGAATTTTTTACAGGTATACTCATACCCCAATCCGAAGGTGGTGCCATGCTTCTTGAGCTTGATGGGCTTAGCGATTTCTTGGAGATTCTTGCCAAGTCCCTTGCTAGGTTCATACCTGCTCCAATTTAGTATGCTTTCAATTTTGTTGTCCCACGATTTGTCTTTATCGACATCGTTGACCCGCTCGATGTGGTGATAAGTTTCCCCACCTATTATTCTTCTTCCTCCAATTGCTGGAATGGTCTGGCGACTATATATGGGATTACTATCATCACCATGAATGATCACCTCCTGGTGATTATACTCAAATTTCACTGTCTGATGTAGTGTTGATGTCACGGCCCCAACAGCACGAATCCATGGTCGTCCCAACAATAGATTATAAGATGTCGATACATTTATCACTTGAAAATAAACATAAAAAAAGTAGGACCCATTTGCAAACATAAGCTAATTATTCCAATAGTGGATCTTTGAGAACCGTCGAAAGCCTTAACGTTGATAGCCCCATCCTGGATTTTATGCAGCCCTTTTCCTAATGTACTGAGTGTTACCAATAGACAAATATTGAGACTGGACCCTCCATCGACCAGGATCCTGGTAATAAAATAATCTTCGCACTGCACAATGATATGCAATGCCTTATTGTGACTTAATCCCTCCGATGGTAGCTCATCCTCGTGGAAGGTGATTTTGTGACTCTCCAACACTTGACCTACCATGTTTGCTATTTCTCCTCCAGTGATATTGCTTGGTACATATGCCTCACTCAGCACCTTCAACAACGCATTTTTGTGTGCGTCGAAACTCTTTAGTAAAGCCAGGATAGAGATCTAGGCTGGTGTTTTGTTCAGCTGGTCAATGACTGAGTATTCCTTCGTTTGTATCTTTCTCTAGAGATCATCGGGCCCAGTTTCAGTCATTGCTTGTCAACCAGAGGTTTGCTTACTCGACTTGGCCAAGTGTTCTTGGGTATAAACCCTGCCGGTTCTTATCATCCCCTTTGCCGCAACTGTTTCCCTGAACTTGGATTTCCTATTCGTTCTTGCCTCGGCTGTATAGTCCCATGGTATGGCTTTTGTATGGAATGGTGTTACGGCTGTCATTGCTACTGGAATAGGTACCCTTGCTTTGGAAATACAATAACTTCAAATGGCTCAGGCGCCTTTGTGGTCCCAAAACTCGACCTCAATTGGTGTTGGCGTCTTTGCCGAGGTTGGCATTTCAAAATCAAGTGGTATGGACATGTTCACCTCAGCATCTTCAGAAGGCTAAATTTGGACTACAATCAAATTCAGAGTGACTGTTGGTTTCTTTGGATCATCACTTTTCATGATCAAACCGATTGATCCTTTGGTATCCCCGTCGTCCTTTATTTCTATCATATGAACACCTCCACCCTTGTGGTTTGGTAGAGGGTTGTTGCGGATGTTCAGAGTAGGAACCTTTGCCACGATGATGTTATTGTCAATCAAAGCCTGAATCTTGTCCTTCAGGGAACGACATTCATCAATAGTATGTCCCTTCATGCTTGAATGGAATGCATAACTTTTATTTCGGTTAACCCACTGGGAAAGGTTTTTAGGGGTTATGGAAGGGATAGGGGTGACATAACTAGCAGCTTTGAGTCTCCCATATAGCTGGTCTATTGTTTTGGCAATGGCGGCATACTATTTAAGTGGTCTGCGGTCAAAATTTGGTCGAGGTCTTGGAAAGTTTTGGCGAGCGAGAGGTGATTGATAGTTGGATGGTTGAGTGTCGCTAGCTTGGTAGACGTGTGTGGGTTGGGAATATCTGGGTGAAACAGGTTGGTAGGTAGGAGGTTGAGGCGATTGATAGGTAGGTGGTGGAGCTTGGTAGGAAGGTGCGGGTATTTGGAAATTTGGAGTAGGTTGATATGTAAGTGGAGATATCAGGTAGGTTTGGTATTTGACAGGTGATTTTGTTCTATGTGCAACCATTACATAACTGACGTCCCTCTTCTTGGATGTACCAACGGATTGCAGAGCCTTGTTGGTGGCTTGAAAAGCTTCAAAGTTAGTAACCATACAACTTTTGATGCCTTCTTCAATCCTTTCTCCTAGCTTGATGATGTCAGAAAATTTATGGTTCTCGATCAACATCAATCTTTCATGGTATTGTAGATCCTGAGCCCGGCCAAAAAACTTGTTCATTTGTTCTTCCCCTTAAGCAAGTCGAACATTAGCAGCCTCTAATTTCGAATGAGTGTCATACTCGCAGAACATTTTTGTGGGTTTCTTCTTTAAATTTTGAATGTAAAACACTTCTGGTGTATTTCCATGTTAAACCTGAATCTATCCATAAAGTCGGAAGCCATACTAACCCAGTTTGACCACTTCTTCGGGTCTTGGACAATGTACCAAGACAGAGCATCTCCTTTTAGTCTACTCATGAAAAGCTTCTTGCGGATCTTCTAATCTTTCCCTACTCCGACCAACTTGTAGCAGTATGTCCTTAAGTAAACCCTGGGATCCCCTGTGCCATCAAACATTTCGAACTTGGAAGGTTTGTACCCCTCGGGCATTTCGACATCGGGATGTATGCATAGATCTTCATAGTTTATCCCCTCAATTCCATTACTAACTTCAACGCCTTTGATCCTGGTGGTCAACTTCTTATGTTCTTCAGCCAAATTTTCGATGAGCGAGTCTTTGTTATCGGACTCGAGTGTGTTTGAGATGGGTTGAGTAGGATGCGGCACAGTTTCCACATAGATGGGGGTGTTGTGTTGGCCGTGGCAGTTGTCATTTGTGTAGTTCAATGGTTCTAGGATGAGCAGTGGAGTGTTGTTGGAAGTGTGGAAAGTATTGCAATGGTGCTGAGGAGCGGGTTGCTTTCGGACATTTTGTGGAGGTATGGGATTCTGAGTAACTTCTGGAGCGGTAAGGGAAAATGACAGACTTTCCAAATTCCGAACTTGATCAAGCTCTTCTTGGAATTTCAGTAATTTTTGTTCTATCTGAGAGGCATTTTCCTTGGCGATCATGGCACTACGAGTGACCTCTACCTATTCAGCTGAGTTGCTTGAATCTTCCATTTTTCTTTTGCCTTTGTGTTTTGCAGAACTAGGAGGAGGAGTAGGTGGAGGGACCGTAAATATTGTAAAGTATGTTGATGTTGCCAGAGTTCATGAACTAACTTTTGGGGATGGGAATAAACAAAAGTAAAAACAAAAACGTAGCAAGTTAGTAAGGATTATAAGAAAAGTTGTTGCAATATTTAAATACGTAGTGTAGGAATTATAAAGCGTGTCCTAATTTTGGGGACCTCGTTGTGCCCGAGGTAGGCCCAGCGACAAGTAAATTTGGAGAACTTTGAATGCTAAATGCCTCATTTTACTGATAAGAAAATAAGATGAATCCCAAAACGACACTAAATAACATGGAATAAAATGTCACTGGTGGCCATAGACCTTATTGCATTTTCAAAGGAAAAGAAAACTCCTATCTATTTGGTCCCAGAAGGACCTTCCCCAGATTGGGCAGTGTTGGCTCCCTCGTATAGCTCTCCCAGCTCGTGCAGTCCTAGCAGCAAGTATGCCATGGCTAGATGTCCGCCTTCATTTCCTTCAGCAACTCGGCAATCTTCGACCCTTTTCAGAAACTTCTTTTCCAGTTCTACTATGTCTTGCTCCAAGTAGATCAGTCATTTGTTGGCACTGGCAGCCATATCCTTCCATTCTCCAATTAGTTTTTGATGGGCTTCTTGTATTTCACGGTGCTTATTTTCAAATTCCCGCAACCTCTTGTGCAATTGTTTGTATTTTACCTATGCTTCAGCCTTTTCATCAATGATCCTATGACCTCAAACAAGCCCAGGCTCACCTAAATCATTGTGATTGTCTTCCATCCATCCTAAATAGTGTGAGGGTACAACCAGCATAGTAGCGATCTGGTTTGATAGTATCCCTTCCCATGATGATTTTGCAATGCCACATGTTTTGGTCCTGGCACTTGTAAGGGCTGTCATCGTCTTGAAATTTGGCCCGAAAGTGACTTATCTTGTCGACCTTTGGTATAATTTGCTTCCTACCTTCCTGTCTCATGACTCGAAGAGGGAAATAAGGATAAATTCCTCTCAAACAGATGAGTATAAGAAATGGCTCATCGCTAGATCGGATGATGAGTTCTTCAGTAGGGAACCACTCGAACATCCATTGCACTCGGCCCTCAGTAAGATTGTCAAAGAGTTTGACCCATTCTCTAGCATTTTCTGGTTGGGCGAACATATAGGGCATGTAATTCATTCATTTTCGGTGATGAAAGGTGATATGATCGTCCCAATCTCTATGATGGATTTCTTACCGGTACTCACCCTTTTGGAGGTGTTCCATGAGCAATAATTGGAGTAGCAAATTACAACCCTGGAATTGCTTGGCTCCCTGTTGACACCTTTCTAGGGCTCGGTGTATTTTTGCAACTATCATTGGTACAAGACAGAATGGCTGCCCTTTAATTCCTTCTATTAAGGTTTTGGTGACCACGGCTAGTCTGGTATGGATTCTTGTTTTCTTCATTGGAAAAACTATCATCTCCAAGAAATAGAACATGAAGACAAAGACCCTTCGATGGATGTGCTCCAATGAGGTGAGGTAAAACTCGTCAGGATAAGTACGGTAGGATTTGCTGCGACCGTACCTTTCATACAAATAGTCAAAGGAATTATGACTCCTTCAAACATGTCAAGTCAGGATTCTTCTTTAGACCAATCATTTTGAGAAAACCCCTACCCTTGCAATGTTTTCAGGCATTAGCAAACCCAGAGTTTCCCACGGTATCCCAGCTAGTCCTCCTATTTCCTCAAGCAAAGGTGTCATCTCAATGTTTCCAAAGCGAAATACCGACCTATCGCAATCCCAAAACAGAGTAGCAACTTCATTAATTTTGTTGTTAGGTTGAATTTCTAGCAGAGAAGGCAGGTTTCCTAGATGCTTCCTGACAAGAGCTTGATCGCTGGAATGAACCCCACTAACTCAGCAATTTGGGGTGAATGTTGGTGACCATGCCGAATCTGAGGACTTCGTGCCTCATTTTCTGCAAGATAAAAGTTTAGTCCCTTACCCCTACCAGGCTCGACTATTTAATATCAATAATTAGCATAGCAATAATTTAGTTCTCCAAATAATTGCACAGAATATGATAAGGTCGGTTTGGGTTTTAGGGAAACCCAGTAGACTTTTGACAAGGCTATCTTAATGAGTCATTATGTGGAAAACATAGCTGACTTGGCTAGTTTTGACCATGATGTATGCATAATTTAAAGAGAAATGGTTTCTATGGGGTATTATACTGGTACCCTTGAGCGGACAACTCAAGAGGGAAAGACACGGAACCGTCGACTACACCGTTGATCGACTGGTTTTACCACAAATACACCTTTGCCAAATTTAGGGGGTAATGATATTGTAAGAGCGTAACCACTTATTATAAGCATTGCTATGGTATTTTGTTTGACACGAGTGGAATATGATATTGAAAAATGCAGTTACAAGTTGTCATGTATTTTCACGTTCATAGAATAATAATTACAATAGTTTCTCATAATTTTCTACAACATTGAAGGAAAGCGATAAAGGATGGGATTAAGAGAAATAAAGAAAAGAAACAAAGAGCCAAGTCAGTTTCGTAGTAGAAATAAATACTTAAAAACAAGTAAAGACATGTAAAGAAGCATAAAGTCACAAATAGCATGAAATGGTAAAAGCCTTAAAGAAATCCCCAGCAGAGTCGCCATGCTGTCGATGCCCTCTTTTTCTTGCAAAATCGGGTTTATGACATTTGGGCGGACAACTCTTTTCCTTTTGGGAATTGGATTTTTAATTGAAGAGTCGCCACCTAATGATTAAGCGCATTAGGACACTTAGAAGAAATTTAAAAAAAGGACCAGAGAATGGGTAAGGGCTTGAAATTATTTCAAGGGGGAAGGTGTTAGGCACCCCTCAAGATCCACTAGTATGGTTCCCGGCCATGCTACAATTATGAATTTAAATACAAACATCAAATAAACAAGCAAGCATTGTAAATACTAGGTACTTTCACATAATGGTTGCAAAATAAAAGAAGTACTTGAGTTTTAAAGAGTGCTGAAATTTGGAAGAAGGTAGTTTTATAATTAAAGAGAAGATGCACAAGTAAAGGGAAAAGCCTCATATAATTGATGCAAGTAAATTAGAAAAGAATCAAAGGGGGCGGAGGTTTTGGGAAAAACACTATTGAAAATCGGACTATTTAAAGAGAGATTTTTTGCATAATAGATGCAAGTAATTGAAGTAAAAGAAGAAATTGAAGAACTGAAAAATAGGCAACTTTAAAAATATGGAAAAAGGAAGTAATAAAGAGGGAGGGGGGTCCTACGCTTATAAATAACATGGATCACCACACACAATAACCGGTAACCATTTATACACGTGGTGTTATCGCGTGGTCATCATATCCATGTCTACCCTTACCCACCGCGTTAACGTATTAAAAGCAAAATAATGTCGTTACTTATTGTATACTAGTACCCACCCCGATCCTATCAGTCCTAGAGGAATTTGGGACTATTAATCCTAAAGGGGAGGGAGATTTGGCTTTTCAGAGTTTTAAAAAGGACAAAATTCTAATGCGACAAACAAAACACATAAAGTAGTAAAGGGGAAAACACATAGCGGTTTAAAGGCTCAAACATACCTCCTCATTTAAAGAAGCAAATTGTTTAGCATGACTTACATATACTGGTTATGGTCTGAATTAAACTTAAACGTTAATGGGTGGCTGATTTATCACATATTTTCAGATAAGAAGTCCGAATTAGGCCTGCCTGCTGGTTGTAATTATCTAAGACTAGTGCAGTTAATTAATGACCTAATGGCTTGCCTAGGTGAGACCTATAGGCATTATATCTAACAATGCTTACATTGATTTTAATGAATGCTTATTAATTATAGAAGAAAACACAAGTCTTGCAGATTTTAGATTACATTACTACTGATTGTAGACTTGTAGATGAAAGAGACGAATCAGATTCAATTGGTTACTCCTATAGGCATGATTTCTAAGCATTGTTGGTTTTAAAACGATTATCAGGATGCAGGAATGCTATAGGCATGGTATCTAGGATGCCACTCGTTATTAATTTAACCTATAGACTGTTTGCCTATTGACATATGCATATGCAGGATTGCAGAAACTTACAGACATGATTTCTATTTGCAGAAGTGCAGAAACTTATAGACATGATTTCTATATGCAGAAGTGCAGAAATGTATAGACATGATTTCTATATGCAGAAGTGCAGAAACTTATAGACGTGATTTCTATATGCAGAAGTGCAGAAACTTATATGCATGATTTCTAATGTAGAAGTACAGAAACTTATAGGCAATATTTCTAATGCTATAATGAAACAACTTATAGGTAGGATTTCTACATGAAATGCATAGATGAAGAGCATAATGAGATTTGCAGGAATAAATGACTAAGAACATGATGTCTACCCACGTGCATATATGAGTTACCCTCCCCTTTTCCATGATATACCCATAAGTTATTACAAATTATTATAACACGAATGAATCAAGAAAAGTAAAATTACATCAGAAATTAAAGATTACAACCAAGGAGAGCCTAATTCAGACCCCAGGTCTGAAATATGAAATAAACCAACTTCCAAAGATCAGATTTCCAAAGCCTTTTTGTAACGACCTTACTAGTCGTTTTGCCTTTTGAACCACGTTCCCTTAAATAAAAATTCTCGTGCTTGCTTTAGCCAATTTATGACTTTAATGGACGGTTGGTTCGAGTGTTAGAAGAGTTTTGAGTGCAATATGTTCAATTGTTTCTTTAGGATTCTCTTAAAAGGCCAAGTTTGACTTCGGTGATTTTTTTGAGAAAACAGACTCGAATTCGTGATTTGACGGTCCCGGAGGGTCTGTTGGAAAATATAGGATCTGGGCATATGTCCGGAATCGAATTCCGGGGTCTCTAGCACGAGTAATGAATTTTTGTTAGAAACTATTAAATAAAAGATTTAAAGAATTAAAGAAACTTAGAAATCATTGATTTCCTAGTTATCGGGCTCGTATTTTTAGTTCGACGCTTGCTATAGGTCCATAATATCGTTTAAGACATGCCCGTAAAATTTGGTGTCAATCCGAGTGGTTTAAGGGCATTTTGACCCGTTAGAGGAGAATTAAGAACTTGAAGTTCATTAGTTTGATTCATTTGGTTTTAGGGGGTAATTCATAGATTTAGCATTATTTTAGGTGTTCTGAGGGTCTGGGTGGGTCCACCTCGTGATTTCGGACTTGTGAGTATGTTCGGCCGGGGCCCGAGAGCCCCGAGCGTCAAGCGGACGAGGCTCGAGTGAAGCAGGAAAATTGCTAAGGGGCTGAAGTTGCTGCTTCTATCACAACCGCATCTTCAGTTCTTGGGCCGCAGATGCGGGACCACAGGTGCGGTCAGAACTCCGCAGAAGCGGCCACGGGAAATCCAGGCCAAGACAGCAGAAGCGGCTCCCCAGCCACAGATGCGGACCTCAGATCGCAGAAAAGGTTCCAACCCTTTTGGCCAATTCTGCAGATACGGCTCTTCTTCCGTAGGTGCGAGACGGCAGATGTGGTCTCCTAACCATAGATGCGAAAATCGCTAGGCAGTGAGGTTCATTTAATTCGAGCTCAAAAACCATTTATTTCATTCTACTCTACACTTGGGAGATTTGAGAGCTTCCAAAGAGGGGATTTCAACATAGTACTTTAAGGTAAGTTAATTCCACTCATTATTAGTTTAAATACATGTATATTAAGTAGATTAAACACTAAAAAACTAGGTGAAATCAAAGGGGTTCGAGCTAGACCTAGGGTTTAAATAAAATTAAGCTTTAACCACGAAATTTGTTATGAAATGAACTAGAATTCATATATTATTGATCCTTAGGTTATAGAGAACAACTTTCTTCAAAAAATCTCGGAATCCGGTCACGTGAGCCTGGTGTTGGAATTTAGGAAACTTGTGAAAAAGGTTTGGAAATCGCTTAAATAGTTAGAATTCGATCTTGTAGGCCTATATTGACTAGTTATTACTTCATTTAACTAGTTTGTGATCGTCTGGCTCTGAATTGAGGGCTTGGACTTTGTTCTTGAAATTTGAAGTGCGCTTTGGAGCGAGGTGAGTCTCTTTTCTAACCTTGTAAGAGGGAATTGTCCCCATAGGAATAATAATTGAGTAATTGTTGCTAAATCCGGGGGCTACGTACGTACTAGGGGATGAGAGTCTGTGCATAGCTACTACTATGCTAATCGTTTGGGTAGTTTAGGCCCACACCATGCTTTACTTATAGAAATGTCTATATTATCTTGTTAATATGATCACCTAGTATATGCTCGAGACATCAAAGGGGAATAAGAACGAACTTGTATACTTGTTGAACTCTTGCATGACATTATTGATTATTGATGTGCCTTTGTGTGTATATTTGATATTGCTTGTTATATGCAGATCGAGCCGATCGCCTCGGTATGAATAGATGCATCTATAGGCGAGCCGTCGACCCTCGGCAAGTGCATAGTTTATTTCTATTGGATCGGGCCGTCGCCTTGGCATATTGTGCGCATGATATCTATATGGAACTTATACTTGCCTTGTTTGCTAACCTTCCGAAAAGTAAATAGCTAATTGGTAATATAGTGGAGAATAGGTCTTATATGCCTTGTTATAAACTGTTGCTTATTAGTGATTTTTCATGCTGAGTATAATACTTTGATGTATTATTCGACCCTAGTAAGTATCAAGTCGACCTCTCATCTCTACTTCTTCGATGTTAGACGGGATACTTACTAGGTACATATTTTTTATATACTCATACTATGCTTCTCTACTTAATTGTATAGGATCTGGGACAAATACATCTGGTTACCAGTTGTGTGCGCACCCTTGAGCAATTGGCAGAGACTTCCACGGTGAGCTGCTTCCTTCCTCTGCCGCTCAGCAGCCGGATGGAGTCTTCCTTTACTTTTGCTGTCTTTCCCTATCTCAGACAGTAGGTTAGAGCTGTCTTTTGTATATTCTACTAGATTCCCATACTTGTGACACTAGGTTCTCGCACACACTTTGGTAGACATTTGTTTTTTTTTTTGGGTTGTATGCTTATGTCATTTCAGTATTTTGCACTTCTGGATTAAAACCTAATTAAGAATCTATTTCACTCATTTCTGATTAAAAGCAACATAAGAATTTAGTAATGTTCCGCGTTGGCTTGCCTGGCAACTGTGTCAGGTGCCCTCGTGACCTATTATGGAAATGGGTCGTGATGATACTAGGTTCACATAGGTCTTATGATTTATGGGTAAACCTGATAGAGTCTGGTTGATTGGTACAGAGGTGTATGTATTTATCTTCGAGAGGCTATATGGTATTAGGAAATACTACTCTTTATTCATTTCATGTCATGCAATGGTTAATGTACTAAACTTCCCTCTTCTATTCTCTCACAGATGGTGAGAACTCGCACCGCTGACGTTCTGGACCCGAAAGGAGCTGCTCCCACCGTTGCTAGAGGCCGAGGTAGAGGCTGGGGGAGGGCACCGGACAGTGGTAGGGGACGAGGGCATCCCAGAGCCATTCCAGGTGTACCACCAGCGGATCCTATCATTGAGGAGTAGAGCAAGGTGGCCGAAGCTGAGCCTACCCTAACAGATTTCATGACAGCATCGGGATTTCAGGAGGTCGTGGGCCATATGCTACAGTTCATGGACACTCTGACTCAGCTTGGTTTATTTCCAGCAGTCCCAGCTACTTCACAGGCAGGAGGGGGAACCCAGACCCCTACTACTCAGGCTCCATGTCATGTAGCTACAATATATCAGACTCCGGGTGCACTACCCGCAGATGGGGCTCAGCCAGTTTTTGCAGTGGCACCCCAGCCCAGGCCAACTGTGGATGGTGATCTACAAAAGTAATTGGATAGATGGACCAGGCTTCATCCTCCAGTCTTTGGGGGTGAGCGTCATGAGGATGCCCAGGACTTCATTGAAAGGTGCAGGGGCAGACTACACAACATGAGGATATTGGAGTCGTATGGAGTTGACTTCACTACTTTTCAGCTCGAGGGTAGGGCGATGGTGGCAGTCCTATGTTCTTGGTAGGCTAGTGGGTTCTCCTCCCATCACTAGGGTTCTATTCGTATAGTTGTTCTTGGATAGGTACATTTCGCCTTCTGAGAGGGAGGAGCTGTGGTATCAGTTTGAGCATCTCGAGCAGGGTCAGATATCAGTGACTGACTATAAGGCGAGGTTTTTCGAGTTGTCCCGCCATGCTCTTATGATACTTCCTATAGATGCAGAGAGAGTGCGGAGGTTTGTCACATGATTGCAGCCTAGTATTCGATTTGGTATGGCCCGAGATATGGAGATGGGTACAGAGTATCAGCTAGTGGTCGAGATTGCTCGCTGGGTTGAGGGATATCACCAGAGGGATAGAGAAAAGATACAGTAGGATAAGAGATCTAGGTTCTCCGGAGAGTTCAGAGGTACCCCAGCTAGGGGTAGATATCTGCTTGGGAGGGGTCAGCCTAGTTGGCCACTAGTTTCAGCACCACCTCTTGACCGCGGGGCTCCAGCGCTCCCCTATTTCAGTGCTATGCCAGATAATTCTTATCGCCCCCCAGCTATTAAGGGTTCCTCCAGTGGGTATTCAAGTCCCAGGGTCCTTCTGATTCTTATTTCAGTGCTATGCCGGATAGTTCATGTCGTCCACCGGCTATCCAGGCTTCTTTCAGTGTGTATATGAGTTATCGGGGTCAGCTATCAGGGTAGCAGGTCGCTGCCTCGCACAATTGTTTTGAGTGTAGAGATCCTGTTCACATGAGGAGATACTGCCCCAGACTTCGGGGCAAGGCAGTGCAGAAGGGTCAGCACCCCATGATTTCAGCACAAGCTGCCCAGCCACCTATAGGTGGAGGGCAGGCGGGTAGAGGCTATCCTAGAGGTGGAGGTCCGAGAGAGAGAGGTCAGCCAGCTACTGCTCAGTTAGGTGGAGGCAAGACAAACGGCACTCCAGATAGCTTCTATGCCCTCCCGGCTAGGCCAGATGCATTGGCCTCATTTGTCGTAAACACAGGTATTATTTACGTTGGTGGTAGGGATGCTTCGATATTATTTTATCCGGGGTTTACTTATTCATATATATCATCTCTATTTGCTCGTTGTCTGGTTATTTCTCCTGAGCCTTTGGGCACTCTTGTCCATGTGTCCACTCCTGTGGGTGATTATGTGGTTGTGGATCGGATCTACAGGTCCTTTGTGATCACTTTCTGTGGTTTCGAGACTAGAGCAGATCTTCTGTAACTTGATATGATCGATTTTTAGGTCATCCTTGACATGGATTGGTTATCTCCATATCACACCGTCCTAGATTGCCATGCTAAGACTGTTTCACTAGCGATGCTAGGGTTGCCGATATTGGAGTGGAACGGTTCCACCGTTGATACGCCTAGTAGGGTTATTTCCTTCCTGAAGGCTCAGCACATGGTCGAGAAAGGGTGTTTGGTTAATTTAGCTTATGTTCGAGACAACACTGCAGAGTCTCCGATGATTGGTTCAGTCCTAGTAGTTCGAGAGTTTGCCGATGTATTTCATTCCGATCTTCATGGCATGCCTCCGAATTAGGATATTGATTTCTGTATTGATTTGGCTCCAGGCACTCAGCCTATATCTACCCACCATACTGTATGGCTTCTAAGGAGTTGAAGGAGCAGCTTGAGGAGCTTTTTGCGAAGGGATTTGTTAGGCCTAGTGTATCGCCTTGGGGTGCACCAGTGTTATTTGTGAAGAATAAGGATGGGACTATGCAGATGTGCATTGATTATCGCCAGTTGAACAAAGTTACCATCAAGAACAAGTATCCGTTGCCTAGTATTGATGATCTGTTTGACCAGTTGCAGGGTGCTAGGGTTTTCTCTATGATTGACTTGAGGTTAGGGTATCATCATCTGAAGATTCGGGACTCGGATGCTCCGAAGACTGCATTTAGGACTAGATATGGTCATTATGAGTTTCTAGTGATGTCCTTTGGCTTGACTAATGCCCCAACAGTATTTATGGATTTGATGAATAGGGTATTCAGGACTTATGTTGATTCCTTTGTTATCGTCTTCATTGACGACATCTTAATATACTCACGTAGCCTAGGAGAGCACGGGCAACATTTGAGATTGGTGCTTCATACCTTGCGAGAGCAGAAGCTATATGCTAAGTTCTCCAAGTGTGAGTTTTGGCTAGAGTCGGTAGCATTCTTGGGGCATGTTGTGTTCGGGGAGGGTATTAAGGTGGATGCCAAGAAGATTGAGGGAGTTCAAAGTTGGTCACGCCCTACTTTAGTGACTGAGATCAGGAGTTTCCTGGTATTAGCAGGTTATTACCGGGGATTTGTGCCAGGCTTTTCATCTATTGCATCACCTTTGACTTGATTGACCTAGAAGGGTGATCCATTCTATTGGTCCGATGATTGTGAGAAGAGATTTTAGAAGATCAAGACAGCTTTGACTACGGCTCCAGTTCTTATATTGTCTTTCGGTGCAGGGATGTATACGGTATATTGTGATGCTTCACGTGTTGGTTTGGGATGTGTGTTGATGTAGGAGGGGCGAGTTATTTTATATGCTTCACGTCAGCTGAAGATTCATGAGAAGAATTACCATGTGCACGATATGGAGTTGGCAGCGATTGTTTATGCTCTTAAAATATGGAGCCACTATTTGTATGGGGTGCCTTGTGAGGTTTATACTGATCACCGCAGCTTACAACATTTGTTCAAGCAGAGGGATCTCAATTTGAGGTAGCGCAGATGGCTTGATCTACTAAAGGATTATGACATTACCATTCATTATCATCCTGGCAAGGAGAATGTGGTAGCAGATGCCTTGAGCAGAAAGGTTGAGAGTATGGGCAGTTTGGCACTCATTCCAGCAGAGGAGAGGCCACTAGCTTTGGATATCCGGTCCTTAGCTAACAGGCTTGTGAGGTTAGACATTTCAAAGCCTAGCCGAGTTCTAGCATGTGTAGTTGCTCAGTCTTTTCTATTGGGGAAAATCAAGGCATAACAAATCGATGATCCACATTTGGCAGTTCTCAGAGAGATGGTACTTCAGGGAGGTGCCAAGGAGGTTTCTATTTGTGAGGATGATGTGTTGCAGCTTCAGAGCCGTCTATGTGTTCCTAATATTTATGGTCTGAGAGAGAGGATTCTAGATGAGGCCCACAGTTCGAGGTACTTCATTCATCTAGGTGCCACAAAGATGTATCATGACTTGATGCAGCATTATTGGTGGCGGAGAATGAAGAAGGACATCGTAGAGTTTGTAGCTATATGTTTGAATTGCCAGCAGGTCAAGTATGAGCACCAAAGGACGGTGGCCTACTTCAGCAGATGCCTATTTCGGAGTGGAAGTGGGAGCACATCACCATGGATTTCGTAGTTGGGTTGCCACGGACTTTGCGGAAGGTTGATTCAGTATGTGTCATTGTGGATAGGTTGACCAAGTCGGCTCACTTCATTCCAGTGGCGACTACTTATACAGCGGAGAGGTATGCTGAGATTTATATTCGGGAGATAGTCCGATTGCACGGTGTGCCAGTTTCCATCATATCAGACAGAGGCCCTTCAGTTCACATCCCATTTCTAGAGAGCCGTTCAGAGTGTGTTGGGGACCCGTGTGGAGCTTACCACAACATTCGATCCTCAGACCGATAGGCAGTCGGAGCGAACACTTAAGATCGTGGAGGATATGCTTAGAGCATATGTGATTGACTTTGGCAGGCATTAGGATCAGATTTTCCCCCTAGCAGAGTTTGCGTACAACAACAACTATCAATCCAGCATAGAGATGGCCCAGTACGAGGCTTTTTATGGTCGACGATGTTGTTCTCCTATCGGGTGGTTTCTGCTCGGCGAGGCTAAGTTACTTGGTACATATTTATTACAGGATGCCTTGGATAAGTTGAAGTTGATTCAGGAAAGGCTCCGCACAGCACAGTCCAGACATAAGAGCTACGTGGATTAGAAAGTGTGTGATGTATCATTTATGGTTGGTGAGAAGGAACTATTGAAAGTCTTGCCCATGAAGGCCATTTTGAGGTTCGGGAAGAAGAGCAAGTTGAGCCCAAGGTTTATTGGCCCCTTTGAGGTGTTGAGGCGAGTTGGGGAGGTTGCCTATGAACTTGATTTAACCCCCAGTTTATCGGGAGTTCATCCAGTTTTTTATGTTTCAATGCTTCGGAAGTATCATGCTGACCTATCCCACGTGTTTGACTTCATTACTATTCGGTTAGATATGAGTTTGTGCTGTGAGGAGGATCCAGTTGCAATTATTGACTGGCAGGATTGCCTGTTGAAGTCCAAGAGGATTTCTGCGGTAAGAGTCCAGTGGAGAGGCTAACCGGTCGAGGAGGCGACCTGGGAGTCCGAGGAGGTCATGCGGAGCAGATATCCCCATTTATTCATATGTCCAGGTACCTTTCTATGTTCATTTAAGGATGAACATTTGTTTAAGAGGCGGAGAATGCAATGACCCGACTGGTCATTTTGCCTTTTGAACCACGTTCCTTTAAATAAAACATCCCGTACTTGCTTTAGGCAATTTATGACTTGCGGGGACGATTGATTCGAGAGTTAGAAGAGTTTTGAGTGAAATATGTTCAATTGTTTCTTTAGGATTCTCTTAAAAGACCAAGTTTGACTTCGGTCAACATTTTGGGAAAACTGACCCGGATTTGTGATTTTACGGTCCCGAAGGGTTCGTTGGAAAATATGGGACCTGGGTGTATGTTCGGAATCGAATTTCGAGGTCCCTAGCCCGAGTATTGAATTTTCATTGGAAATTGTTCAATTGAAGTTTTAAAGAATTAAAGAAACTTAGAAATCATTGATTTCTTAGTTATCGGGCTCATGTTTTGGTTCCGACGCTTGGTACAGGTCCATAATATTGTTTAACACTTGCCCGAAAATTTAATGTCAATCCGAGTGGTTTAAGGGCGTTTTGACCCGTTAGAGGAGAATTAAGAACTTGAAGTTCATTAGTTTGATTCATTTGGTTTTATGGTGTGATTCCTATATTTAGCATTGTTTCAGGTGTTCCGAGGGTTCGAGTGCGTCCTCCTCATGATTTCGGACATGTCGGTATGTTCAGGCGGGGCCCGAGAGCCCCGAGCGTTAAGCGCACGATGCTCGAGTGAAGTAGGAAAATTGCTAAGGAGCTTAAGTTGCTGCTTCTATCATAACCACATCTGTGGTTCTTGGGAAGCAGATTAAGGACCGCAGGTGCGGTCAGAACTCCGCAGAAGCTGAAGTCGTTCTTACGGATAGCCGAATACTAAACCGAGTACCCCATAGCAAAACACAATCCATTCCATATGAAAAATGGAGAGGAAGGAAGCCCAACTTGAATTATTTTAAAATGTGGGGGTGTTTGGCAAAAGTGCAAGTTCCTAAACACAAAAAGGTAAAAATAGGACCGAAAATAGTTGATTGTGTTTTCATAGGATATGCGACCAATAGTAAAACATATCGATTTCTGGTTCATAAATTAGAAAAATTCCGACATTCATAATAATACTGTTATAGAATAAGATAATACTGAGTTCTTTAAAAATATATATCCATATAAAAAGGAATGTGAGTTGTTTGGTGAAAGATCTAAACGACATCGGGAAGAAATAAAAGAAATAGCAGAAGCTGCTCCCCAGCCGCAGATGTGGGCCTCAGACCGCAGATGCGACTCTTCTTCCGTAGGTGCGGGACCACAGATGCGGTCTCCTAACCGCAGATGTGGAAATCGCTGGGCAGTGAGCTTCATTTAATTCGAGCTCAAAGACCATTTATTTCATTCTTCTCTACACTTGGGCGATTTGGGAGCTTCCAAAGAGGGGATTTCAACATAGCACTTCAAGGTAAGTTAATTCCACTCATTATTAGTTTAAATACATATATATTAAGTAGATTAAACACTAAAAAAAATGGGTGAAATCAAAGTGGTTAGAGCTAGACCCATGGTTCAAATAAAATTAAGATTTAACCACGAAATTTGTTATGAAATGAACTAGAATTCATATATTATTGATCCTTATGTTATAGAGAACAACTTTCTTTGAAAAATCACAGAAACCAGGCACGTGGGCCCGGGGTCCAAATTTAGGAAACTTGTGAAAAAAGTTGGGAAATCACTTAAATAGTTAGAATTCGATCTTGTAGGCCTATATTGACTAGTTCTTGCTTCATTTAACTTGTCTGTGATCGTTCGACTCTGAATTGAGGGCTTGGGCTTATTCTTGATATTGGAAGTGCGCTTTGGAGCGAGGTGAGTCTCCTCTCTAACCTTGTATGAGGAATTTTCCCCATATGAATAATAATTGAGTAATGGTTTGTAAATGCGGGGGTCTACGTATGCAGTAAGTGATGCAAGTCCGTGCGTAGCTACTACTATGCTAATCGTCCGGGTAGGTTAGGACCCATACCATGCTTTATATAAATCTCTATATTATCTTGTTAATATGATCACCTAGTATATGCTCGAGACATCAAAGGGGAATAAGAACGAACTTGTATACTTGTTGAACTCTTGCATGACATTATTGATTATTGATGTGCCTTTGTGTGTATATTTGATATTGCTTGTTATATGCGGATCGAGCCGATCGCCTCGGTATGAATAGATGCATCTATAGGCGAGCCGTCGACCCTCGGCAAGTGCATAGTTTATTTCTGTTGGATCGGGCCGTCGCCTTGGCATATTGTGCGCATGATATCTATATGGAACTTATACTTGCCTTGTTTTCTAACCTTCCGAAAAGTAAATAGCTAATTGGTAATATAGTGGAGAATAGGTCTTATATGCCTTGTTATAAACTATTGTTTATTAGTGATTTTTCATGCTGAGTATAATACTTTGATTTATTATTCGACCCTAGTGAGTATCAAGTCGACCTATAGTCTCTACTTCTTCGATATTAGATGGGATACTTACTGGGTTCATATTGTTTATGTACTAATACTACACTTCTATACTTAATTGTACAGGATCTAAGACAAATACATCTGGTTACCAGTCCGGTGCGCGCCCTTGAACTTGTGGCAGAGACTTCCACGGTGAGCTGCTTCCTTCCACTGCCGCTCAGCACCCGGATGGAGTCTTCCTTTACTTTTGCTGTCTTTCCGTATCTCAGACAGTAGGATAGAGATGTCTTTTGTATATTCTACTAGATGCCCATACCTGTGACACCAGGTTCTTGCACACACTTTTGTAGACATTTGTTTTTTCTTTGGGTTGTATAATTATGTTATTTACGGTATTTCACACTTCTGGCTTAAATCCTAATTAAGAATTTATTTCACTCATTTATGATTAAAAGCAACATAATAATTTAGTAATGTTTCGCGTTCGCTTGCCTGACAACGGTGTCAGGCACCCTCATGACCTATTGTTGAAATGGGTTGTCACATTTCTCTTATTTGGGATGTGTCAAAGTTCCCAAGAGCCTCAAGGGGATTCTAGGAAATACTTACACCCCAAATACATTGCAAAATTAGATTATAGTGCAGCGTGGAATGGCTATCCCTCAAATGTCCAAGTTCAGAGGGAACTCAAGTTCCTAAGGCAAGGCTCATAAGAGGGGGGCAGAACTTAGAATCTAAGAGTAAGTGTAAGTACATAGAGGGGGAGTTAAGGAGGGCCATGGCAGGATGGTGCTCATGCCCAACAATTAGGAGTTCTGGCACACCCCTGACCAACCTATTAGCTATATTTTGGGATTTAGGATCCATTGAGGACCAAGTTCAGGCCTGAGTAGTAATTTGGATACTGCCAAGCCATGAATCTTAACTCAAACACATAGAAGGGAATATGGGTATGGGGAATTAACAACAGACAACAAATGCAGAGAGAAGAACATGCATAGTCAATATTGAACATAAACAACAAAGTAAACAAGAATGCTGAAACTATAAAGTACACACAAAGGGGTGAAGCTGAAAAGTTAAATTAGAACATAGCAGTTTCAGGGAAACAAACAAGTAAAATAGTAGTCTTGAAAAACCAAGTTGCAAGCAAACAATCCAAAGGATCTCAGAAGAGAGAAGAATGTTGCAAGAGTATTCAAATTGCAAGTGAATAATGTGCTCGCGTATTGAACTCAAAGAAGTACTAAATTGTAAGTGTGCGAGTAATGTAAGTTGAAGGTGTTGCACTGAAGGTTCAAGGTTCCAGGTTGTCTAAGTGCAGAAGGATAGTGCCCCTTTTATAGTGCAGAAAACAAGTAAGAAAAGGTAAGGGAATAGTTTGCAATCAATCACATAGAATCTCCTTTCAGTTAAGGAATTCTTATTTCAAACGTGTAGGAGACAATTAAGGAAAGAAATTTGATTAAAATCTTTTCCAAAGCAACTTAAAAAGGGTAAATACATAGGAGTTTATTTAAGGAAAAGTCTAGTGGCACACGGTTTGTGACAAATAAGGAAAGGGAATCAATCAAACAGTCAGTAAAAACAAAATCACAGGCTTTGTTTGAATGAACCAAGTCAGGAAAAGGTAAAAAAGGTTCAATTAAAGGAAAATCAGTAACAATTAGTCAGGCCTCATTAAAAGGATTTCGAAATCAATCAATTACTAGCAAAAACCCTTTTGCAAGAAGAAATTCTCCTATATAAAGTACACGGATAAATAAGAAAGAGTTGTCATGCTAATTAGAAATGACAGGCATAGAAAGGTTCAGAATCATAAGCAAAGAGTTTTAAATTTAGTTCACATTACTTAGAATGAGTCTGATAGTCTGGAGTTCCAAAGTAGAACGCTAATCAAACTTGCCAAAGAAACCCCCAAATCCTAGGCTTTCAAATCGAATCAGACATAGAGATGAGAAGGCAAGACATTGAGACAGACTCAAAGGTCTATTTCAGAGCCTCACGAGAAACAAAACAGACATGATAGCAAGTTTAAAACAACAAAGAAAGAAAGATGATTTAAGAGCATAAAAGAGCATGTTTTAGAAAAGTCGTAACTTAAGCAAGTTCAGAAGAAAAGAGAGGTTGTGTAAACCTAAGCAACGGTAGATAAATCATGCTTAGCAAGAACACAAAAAAAGTCCAGTAAAGCAAACAAAATCAAAGAACTTAACAATAAACACATATAGTAGAAGAGTAAGGAAAACATAACAAGGATTAGCATGTGAGCACATAAGTAACATGTATAGTAGACAAAGAAGAAGCAGAAGAACAACACATGCATAGTAAGAAAGAAAATATATGAGCATAATATATAGACAAACACACATAAACGAAAGAACAGAAAGAAACAGAGAGATGTTTTGAAAACCTTTTCAGAAACCCTAAATCGAAAACAAACGATTTTGAAGAGAAAAATTAGGGAAAACACTTTAAAAGTCAAGTAAATCACAGATAGAGCAGAGATCTAAGAAAACAGCATAGAAAAACCTCGAGTAGCTAAGGGTTTCGAGAAACCCTAGAATTGAGAAAGGCTTGGAAGAAAGTTCGATCCTG
Organism: Nicotiana glauca; assembly: GCA_026770625.1. Taxonomy (NCBI): domain Eukaryota; kingdom Viridiplantae; phylum Streptophyta; class Magnoliopsida; order Solanales; family Solanaceae; genus Nicotiana; species Nicotiana glauca. The sequence continues at coordinate 65,217 of MU683234.1, forward strand.
AGTCGGATCTGTGAGAATCAGTCTCTTGAGGCTTGAATATGTCGGACCAAAGGCCGGAGAAGCCATAAAACCAAAGATCTGAGAAGATCTGAAAGCGAACCGTCAAGGTCAAACTTAAACACTTCGAACAACCATGGTTTATTGGTGGAGGGGAGGGAGTACAGACCATCCTTGGCCTGGGAAGCCATAGATTCCGGTGGAGTGGTGGTTTAAGATGGTCGGAGAATATTAGGGTTCGAAGAACCTTCGAGAGAATTTGGTAGTGGAGAGTATTCAAGGGCGGCGGACTAAACAAAATTGGGGATTAAGGTATGGTTTGGGAAATTAAAATGGAAAGGGGTGATCCTTACCGTTGATCAAAATGATCAACGACCAAGATTGAAAGAGAATTCGAACGGGTTAAATAAATGGGTTACGGGTAAAAATGGAAATGGGCCAGTCCAAATGGGGTTAGGATTGGGTCAATTAGGGTAAAAATTGAAATGTAAAGTAGGTTATAATTGAAATGAAATGGGGCTAAATGTTAAATAACCAATTTTACCTTTTTATTTATAAAAAATAGTAAAGATGATTTTAAAAGCAGATTTAAAGTACTGAGCTACTAAATAATAAATAAATATTGATTTAATAATACTGGAACCAATTTTATAATTATAAAAATCCTATTAATCTTAAAATAGGCTAAAATTGCAATTATAGGCAATTTATTCTTTTAAATACCAAACAAATTTGTAAAAATATACAAAAATTACCTCAACTATATTTTGGTATAAATATCGGAATGAAAATTATTTATTCACCGAAATGATAATCTTGGGAATAATTATTGGTTTTTGTACTGCTAAATTGATCAATAAATAGATTTTAAAAATTTGGAAAAATACCAAAACACTTGGACATGCTTATATATGCATATACATGTTATTTAGAATTTTTTTTTTATAGAAATACATAGGTAAAAATTGATTATCAACAGGGTGTTTGTTATACTTGTGGTTATCCGGACTATGTTATGAGGGGTTGTCCAACAAGAGGTGATGCAAGCATAGCTCAGCCATCGGGACCTGTAGCTGGTTCATCATCATCAGTACGCCCCATGAGAAAGGTTCACAAGCACCAATGAGTCGTGGTAGAGGCAGAGGTGGGACATCTAGTTCGAGTGGTCCTCAGAACCGCATTTATTCGTAGGTGGGATGACAAGATCAGGAGTCATCACCTAATGTTGTTATATGTATATTATCAGTCTTTTCATACGATGTATATGCACTAATTGACTCGGGCTCCACCTTATCACATGTCACTCCGTTGGTTGCTAGTGAGTTTGGAATAAAACCCGAATTGGTTAAACCCTTTAAGGTGTCTACACCTGTTGGGGACATAGTGATAGCTAAGCAAGTATGTAGGGGTTGTATAATAGTAGTTCATGGTCGATCTACCATAGCAGACCTAATCGAGTTAGATATGATATTATTTGATGTTATAATGGGTATGGATTGGTTGGCTTCTTGTTATGCCAATATTGATTGTAGATAAAAAAATAGTCCGATTTCAATTTCCAAGGGAGCCTATTTTGGAGTGGAAAGGTAATGCGGCATTGCCGAGTGGAAGATTTATTTCCTATCTCAAGGTAAGGAAGATGATTAGTAAGGGATGTATTTATCAGTTAGTTCGAGTTCAGGATATGTAAGTAGAGTCACTAACCATTCAGTCCATCTATGTGGTTAACGAGTTTCCCAATGTTTTTCCTGATGAGCTTCTGGTTCATCTGCCAGAGTATGCTACTGACTTACTACCAGATACTCATCCAATGTCTATTCCTCATAGAATCGCCCCAGCAGAGCTGAAAGAGTTAAAGGAACAACAAAAGGACTTGCTTGAAAAAGGCTTTATCAGACCTAGTACATCACTATGGGGGGCACCTCTGTTATTTACGAGGAAGAAAGATGGTTCCTTACGGATGTGTATTGATTATAGACAGTTGAATAAGGTGACGATCAACAATAAGTACCCGTTCCCGAGGATTGATGATTTATTTGATCAGTTGCAAGGTGCCAAGTGTTTTTCAAAGATAGACTTGAGGTTCAGGTATCATCAGGTAAGGGCTAAGGAGGAAGATATTCCAAAGACATCATTTAGGACCAGATACGGGCACTTTAAGTTTCGTGTTATGTCATTTGGTTTGACCAATGCCCCAGCTGCATTCATCGATTTGATGAAACGTGTGTTCAGGCCCTTTTTCAATTTGTTCGAAATTATATTTATCAATGATATATTGGTATAATCTCGTTCAGAGGCTGAGCATGCCAATCATTTATGTACCGTGCGCAAAGTTCTACAAAAAGGGAAGTTGTATGCAAAATTCTCTAAATATGAATTATGGTTGAACTCCTTAGCTTTCCTTGGGTATATCATAAGTTGAAGGCATCCGGGTGGATACACAAAAAATTGAGACAGTGAAGACTTGGCCTAGACCCACAACACCGATAGAGGTTCGTTGCTTTCTTGGTTTGGCAGGTTATTAGAGGAGATTTTTAGATGGAATTTCTTTCCTTCCAGCACCTTTGACAAAGTTGACTCAGAAGGGAGCAAAGTTTCAATAGACTAATGCTTGCGAATGGAGTTTCAATAGACCGATGGTTATATGATCTATTGTGACGCTTCAGGCATTGGATTGGGTTGTGTGCTGATGCAGCATGGTGAGGTTGTAACTTATGCTTATAGACAACTGAGAAAGCATGAGAAGAACTACCCGACCTATGATTTAGAGTTAGACACGATGATTCATGCACTAAATATGTGGATGCACTACTTGTATGGCATTGATGTTGATATCTATACGGATAATAAGAGCCTCCAGTGTATCATCAAGCAAAAGGAATTGAATTTACGTCAAAGGATATGGTTGGAGCTACTTAAAGACTATGACGTTCATATTTTATACCATCCGGGGAAGGCGAACATAGTCGACGACACCCTCAGTCGTAGATCTATGGGTAGCCTATCACATTTACAGCTGGAAAAGAGGGGAATAGCCCATGAGATTCATCGGCTAACTGTTGATACCCAATTTTTCCTTATAATATTTTTAAAAAAAATGCAAATATACCTCCAAAACCATGCATTAGCATCAATTAATATTTTTCCATATTTTTTGCATTTTTAAGGGTTTTAATTAATTACTCCAGTATTTTATTTATGCAAACAGTTGCTAATTACAACACAAATAATTTTTTAATAATTTTGCGATTTAATTTTATCATTTACATTTGTAGTATGTTTTAATTATTTCACAAATAGCCACATTTAAACTTTTGGGGTTAGAATTGCAATTGCTTTACAATTATGGCCCACACACGCATTATTATTTTACTTTACCGAAAAATAGCCTTTGATGTTTTTTAAATACTATGTAATTATTTTTGAAACATTTCTGGGTATGAAAATCATATTGGTAATCTGTTAATTATTTTTAAAATTATTATTTACCAATTAAATGGGTATTTAATAAATGGTCCTTTTTATTTTCGAACGTAGCATAATTAAAACAGCCAAATTTTAATCCCAATTCAATTAAAATTAGCCCAATTCTACCTAGGCCCAATTTTTATCTGACCCTAACCCAATTAAACCTACCCGACCAAGGCACTCCGTTTAATCGTTGCCGTTGATTTTTTAGATCAATGGTCCACGATTAAACTTGCCATATTAATCCCAAACGACCCCCCTAAACCTCTCATTTCTTTCATTTCCGCCGCCCTTCGTTCTCTCATCTCTCAACCTAATTCTAAAACCTAGCCGTCGTCACCTACAAAATTCCTCGTCTATGGGATTTCTCTATATTTTCAGCCTTTGCCGACCTGCTGCATCTTCTCTCATAGAGATGCAACCTGGTTTTGGTCGAAACTTTTTCACAAGCCTAGCTATGGCCATTTCCATTTGTGAGTGTTGTTTTCTTCCTATATTTTGTTCGAATCTATGGGCATAGAATGATTTCTTTTCGTCCCTCTCATTTTCCAAAATCCTAGTCTTATGACTACTTGAGTCTATTCAGATCCTTGTAGATCTTAAACATTTTGAGTATTATTTGGTTTTCTTGTACAAAAAATTTCTATTTCTGTTATAATTACTTGATTTGAGTAATTTTGAAGAACTAGGGTCTGTCCTAAGTTATATTCAAATAATTTTGAAACTCCCAAGTGTTGAATCTAACCATTCTTTGCTAGCTTGATTGATTCTCGTGTATATGTTTAAATCTTAGACGTTTTCGGTTTGTGACACTGATTACTTAAATTTCTCCCATTATTTGTTTATTTTTGTCAACCCAGTATACTAATTGATTTCTATTAGAGATTTGAATAAATTTTTTCCTGTTATAATCAGTATTTTTGGGATTTTTACTTACTTTCCGTATTTGTGACCTTTAATTGGTTTTACTTGCCTTATTATGACTAATTAGTTAATTTAAGGTCAATAAGTGATTTGTTTACCTTATTTGAGTCCCAATCAGGGCATGTAATTGATTCTCCTTGTGCTATTGTGACCTTCCTGGATTCTGTTTATGCGGATTGGTTGGGATTAGCACCAATTAACTTATTGATTACATTCACTTTCCTTATTTAAGAATTTTAATTTATTCTCCCCTTATTTGTCTAGTTTACTAAGTGCTATATATACACTCTCGTTCTGATTCTTCTACATGAACAACAGTTCACAAACACACTCACACACAAACTCTACTCTCATCTCTCTCTACTACTTGTGTTCATTGCTTTCCTTGTCCACTGAAATCCAAGACTAGACTGTTGAATCCTTCCTACTTTACTTTCTTCTTCTGCTTCTTTAACTGGTATCCTCTCTCTATTACCATTATGCTAAACCTATGTGTTTCTCTTACAATCAGTATGCCTTCTTCTGAACCTATATGTTTTCCTGCTTAGCATGTCTACAACTATTTTAATTCAACTATATGCCCTGTTATCAGCATGTTCACTTTCCTGTTATTAAAATAGTAGGATCTCCATATGAGCCTGCATATCTTTAATTAAACCTATGTGCTTTGTATTGTGCCTAATCATCATGTGTACTGCCATTCAATTAAACTATATGCTTCCTGCTATTCAATATGTTCCCTTATTAATTAACAAGCTTTCTTTCTTCTTAATCAAACTGATGTGTTTGTGGCAATAGTATGTCTGCTTGTATGTTTACTGCAATAGCATACCTACTTCTATTTAATTGAACCTATATTTCATGCTCTCAATTTTATTCCTGCTTTAGCTGCACTTATATCTTCCCACATGAGCCAGACTCATGCTTATTTCTTTTTACTAGCATGTCCCTTCTATTCTATACTCACCTCTGACCAACAGTTGCTCATAAGCCTTCTGTCCCTTTGCATGTAACTATGTGCTCATCTAGTAACAGTTAATAAACTAACATGAATGTGAGTCTTTGCTTTGATGTTTTATGATCATGTTCTGTGTGCTTTTGGTTTGCTGAACCTTTGTTAAAAATGCTTCCTAAACTATTTTTCACTCCTTATATTTCCTTACCTCTAAACTGTTTCACACTTCTAACATTTCCTTCACTTTAAAACTATTTGCACTCCTAAATATTTTCCCCTGTTAAGCTAGGTTTACGTCCGAATTGTTTTGCTTCTGAACTGTCTCTTAAAACTATTTTCCATTCTTTCAAGCACTATCTCCCACTCTTACTCTTAGAATACTTAGGATCCTGACCCTCCAGTGTGTGTACTGCCTAGGAATACATGAGATTCTTCCGAACTCAGGTACACTGGGGCTGGCCTCTCCACACTGCACTAATAACTACTTCTTTTTGAATGTTTTCTTGTGTGAGCATTTCCCGGGGTACCTGAGACCCTTGGGAAGTTTGACACAAAAGGATACTATTGGATGCAATGTGAGATTATGACATTTTGGATTGGTTGAAGGCCTGGTCTGCCAGGTTTATCCGTTAGGCCTATATGTAAGCTCCCCATAGTTGTAGCAATTTTACTTCTGTAATTCTTTATTAATGTTGGTCTGTAATAATAATCTTTGTAAAATAGATATTGGCAAAATTAGTAAAAGGGAGGGATTCTTATATGATTTTTGTGGGAAAATTGTGTAGAAATCATGCCTCTAGTCAACATTATGCTTGTGTTAGAAATAATGCTTTAGATTTATACTATGCTTGCTTGCATTAGAAATCATGCATTATGTTTACACTATATTTATCTGCATCAGAAACCATGCTCTTAGGATCACCTGGCATACTAGACAACATGTTATAGGCTCTCAACCTCATTTATTACAAATTCTGTTCTCTGCATAATCATGATCATCTAGGAATACTGTTAATAAGTTAATGATGTAATTCTGCCTAATAAAAACATCAATTCTTTATGCATTAGAGATCCTGCCTTAGGACTGTGTTTGTGTTCACATTAAACCTTGTCTACATCGCCTAAATCAATAACTACCTCATCCATAAAACTATTTAAAAAACAATCCCAACACATAGATGTCATAGAGATTAGTGTGTATAAACCAATCTTCTGTAATGTAATATTCAGCACGTAGACCAGCATGCCTATAGGACTTAATAAATTTAATCTGTTTTAAACAGATTCCTAGAATTCTGGTTGCATTTAGACAACATGTTTATAAAGTATTACAGATCTACGCCTAGGAAAGCCTATAGGTAATCAAGTTTTAATAAAATACCGTGGAACTATGCTTTGCTTATTTTTGACTACCCAGATTTAACAGGTTTTAAAATCAATAGGCAAACTGATTACGTCTTTTACGCTTTGCCATAACTCATTGCTGCATATTCTCTGCTTGTCATGCTTACCTATATATCCTGTTCTAGGACCTCTTTGAAATATCTGAAATTTGTTGTTTCAGATGTGCACTTGCTTGCTTTATTTGTGGAGGTAAAACGTGAGCCTTTTAACTGTTCTATCCTTGGTCCAGTCCTACATGTTTTGTTTTTCGCCTAGAATTTTCTCCTTTTAATTACTGTAGGAGAGTCTAGATCCGCCTTAACTAGAAGTCCTAAATACCCCCAGGACTATATAAGTAATGGGGCGGGTAATGCATGCATATGATACATCTTAAGGATGCTAGAATGCTTTACGCTATGACCAAAGGAAGGGTAATTTGGGTAGTAAAGGATATGATGACATGCGCGCTAATGACACGTGTAACCCCTCTATTTGAGGAAGGCCTACAGGGTATTGTACAGATGTGATCCTATAAGCTAACAAACCTAGGACTTCCCTCATTTTATTTAAATATGTGTGCCTAGACTACTCATCTGTCTAATCTCCTTTATTTTTATATGTGTGCTTAGACTGTCTATCTATTAAATGACTAATTCACATAATTTGAGTTAGGCCGGTACCCACCGTCGTGGACTGCGAGGGGTGCCTCATACCATCCCCTAAAGGTTATTTCGATCCCTTACCCGATCTCTAGTAATGTAAACTAGTTTCATGATTTACTTCCTTTAGGTGCCCTAACACACCTTAAATCTGTTAGGTGGCGACTCTTCAAATTCAAATATCCAATTCCCAAAAGGAAATGAGTTGTTCCCAATGAATGTCGAAACCCTGACTCCGTGAGTAAAAAGGGGGCGCGACAGCATGGCCACTTTGTTGGGGAAATTTTAGGCTCTAGCCATAACGAACTTATTTTTGTGAATTAGTTTTAATCATGCTTCATTCTGTTGATACATGTGCAGCTTTCACCTTTCCCTTTATTTGTATTTAATTTCTTATTTTCAAACATTTATAATTTCTTTTATTTCTTGAAACTGACTTGTCTCTTTGTTTTCTATTTTCTTAACTGTCTTTCAATTGTTTAAATACCACATTTATCATTTTTAACGTGCAATACTTGACAACATGCTATTTATTGTTGCATAAATCATGCTCAACATCATATTCCACTCGTGCGTAATCAATCATATAGCAACGCTTGATGAGTGTTTGCTCTCTTCCTATATATCACCCTTTTAAAATTCGGAAAGGTGTATTTGTTCTAAAACTAGTTGATCAGGTGTGCGTTCGATGGTTCCATGCCTTTCCCCCTCAAGTTGTCCGCTCGAGGGTCCCAGTCTAGACCTCTATAGCATCCTTACTATGATCAATTGCGCATGCATTACGGTCAAACCTAGCCAGGTTAATATGTTGTGTGCATAATAATCCTTTAAGACGAACCTCACCCAAAGTCCATCGGGTTTTTCATAATCCCAACGGACGTAACCATGATTGTGTGCATTAATTTGGAGAAGTAAGTGCCAATATGCTAATCATTATTGTATAAATAGATTTAGCTGCAGGGGGAAAGGGCCTAACCATCTTTTGTTTTGCAGAAAATGAAGCACGAAGTCCCCCGATTAGGCATGGTCGATAGTATACCTTCATTTTTGCTACATTGGTGGAGGGATCTTCCTTCCACTGACCAAAATCAGGTGAAATGAGTCCTACAATATTTGCATTCTTTGTTGGATCTTCAGCCAAACAAAATGTGGATCGAGGCTGCCACCATGTTTTAGGACAAAGAAAGGGCTGTGTTCTGCTTCGGAAAGATAGAAATGTCCCCTCTTTTGGAAGAAGTAGGGGGATTTGCTGGGCTACCTTGGGATAGCACTGGTTTATTGGCACTAGAAAACTGCACCACTAGGGGTTTTTTGAAAATGATGAAGTTAAAGACGAATGATGACATGGAGTGCCTGAAAGACTCTTACATACCTTTAGACTTCCTCTATGAGCGATATGGTCACAACATGTCTTACCGTATCTTCGATGATGAATTCTCTATCACCTCCTTGGGTTAGATTCATCGTTGGGGCTTTGTGTTCATTATGTGTTTCTTGGGCATGCTAGTATGCCTGATCCAAGGGGACAAAATCCACACCAGGCAGGCCATGGTGGCCAAAACTATGATGGACAGGATCGAGGGGCCGACACATACCATTGTCCCTATGATCATTGCACATATGTACCGGGACTTAGAACACTGTCAAAAGGGGTTCAGATTCTTCGAGGGTTGCAATTTTCTGCTGCAGGTTTGGCTGCTAGAACATCTCCAAAATTGTCAATACCGTCAAGATTTTCCACGAATACCATGGAATGATCATATAGCCTTCCACCATCCCAAGAAAATTAGATATATTCCGGACAAGTTTTCTCAACTAAAGGATGCCATAGGATGGGTGCAATTTTTCAACAATCTGACTAAGGATCAGGTTCAATGGGTTTTCGAATGGTTCCCTATCGACAAGTTCATCATCAGGGCCAGGGATGTTCCCCACTTGGTACTGATTGGGTTAAGGGGCATATACCCTTACGCTCCCCTCAGGATTATAAGATGAGTCAATTCATAGCCAATTTTTAGGGTGACCCCATCCCGTATAAGGATGAAGCACAACGCATATGGATCTTGAAGATTATCATGGAAAAGGATACCATAGAACCGGATCGATATCATACGCGTCACACATACTTTTACCCATCATGTTTGGATTATAATATAGAAGGGATCTTCGAGCCAAGGGTTGGTCCTGGAAACATGGTCATAGACGAAGTTGCCGAAGGACAGGTGAAATATAACAAATTATGCAAAAGAGTTCGCGAGTCTAAAGCTGAGCATATGGAGCAGCATAAGGCCGACATGCATATGATCAATGTGTGGAAAGAAAATTTTTGTTAAATCCAGCGAAAGGCTGGAGTATTTGGAGTATAGTCTGATAGAATTGGCAGGGAAAATGAGAAAAAGAGTCACCGATTGCCAGAACACCGAGGGAAATGAATGAGGGAATTTAGAAAGGGCTTTCTTACTGCTGAGCCTGCGCGAACTAAGGGAATTGATTGTCACAACAAAATTCCCAAACCTGGTTGTGATGGCGCCTCTCGTGAAGACAAGGCTAGTCAGGACAACGCAACACCTCCTTTAAAGCATTTAATTAACATTAATAGTTCTAACACATGCGTAATATAGTAAAGAGTGCGTTAATAGCAATAATAACGAGGGAAAACCATCCCGACAAAGCCAAAACCGGAGTGTCACAAGTCACGAGCTACTACAGAATTTCTATAAGTCTACAAAAACGAACGTCTGATATAGAAGTCTGGAATACCTGAAATAGCATAAAATAGGGGAGTCAAGGGGCTGCGGATGTCAACAACTACCTCGAAGCTCTGATCTCGCTGCCTGATCTAGGAAGGATGTCGGTGCTCAGGTGCGGACTCTACTAATCCTAAATCTGCACGCATGGTGCAGGGAGTAATGTGAGTACTCCGACCCAGTGAGTAATAATAATAAATAATAACCGAAGATAAGAAATAAAATAACTGCACAAAGCAGTTATATATTAGGCAGTAAAATAGTAGAACAGTACATAATTAAGTGAAATCTCCTTTTTAAATAAATCTGGTAACTCAGGTAAAACAACAAGTAAATAGTGAGTAGAAATCTACCCCTCGGGCCCAGCATCACTCGCTCAGAACAGTATCAGCCCCTTGGGCTCAGCATCATTCACTCAGAACAATATCAGCCCATCGGGCTCAGTATCATATCACATGGGTACCCGCGCTCACTGGGGGTATGGCAGACTCAGGGAGGGCCCCCTAACGGCTCAAGCGCAATATCAAGCCACCTCGTGGCATATAAAACAAGGCCTGAAAGCCTTCTCACATCACACTCGAGGCCTGAAAGCCTCCTCCTATATCACTCGAGGCCTGAAAGCCTCCTCACATCACGCTCAAGGCCTAAAAGCCTCACTTAGTCTAGAAAATATCATAAGCCCTTCGGGCATCAATAAAATAATAGTTCTCAGCCCAAACAACAGTGAAATATGAGTAAAATCTCAAAATTCAATTAAAACGGCTGAGTTTGCAAAACAGTATAATCATTAGGACAGAGTTCAAATAACGTGTCAAAATAGTGAGGAAATAGTGATAAAAATCCCTGAAGGATTCAAATAATTGGCAATAAGCCCAAAACGTGGCAATAAGCCCAAATCACAATGATAATCAAATCAACTTAGTCAAACACGCAGTAAAATATCAAACGGGATGGACCAAGTCACGATCCCCAGTAGTAAACAACCTCGCGCTCGCCATTAAGCGCGTGTTTCAACTCAATATAGCACTACGTTGTGCAACTCCGGGGTTTCAAACCCTCAGGATAGCATTTACTATCATTACTCACCTCAAGCCGGCCAAAATCCTAGCCCGCTATGCCCTTGCCTTGTAAATCGACCTCCTCGCACGTCGAATCGGGTCAAAATCACAACGAATACGTCATAATAGGCTAAGGGAACATAACCCAATCGAAACGACTCGGAAAATATCGAAAATCATGAAATTTGCAAAACCTGAGCCTCGAGCCCATTTCTCGAAAAATTAGAAAATTAACATAACCGGATTCCTTATCTCGCCACGAGTCAATGCATATCAAAATTACTAAAATCGGAGTCCATTTGGCCCCTCAAATTCCACTTTGAAATACCAAATTTCCAAGCCCTATCTTTACCCTCTTTTGATGAATTTCCACAAATTCCATGTTAATTCTACCACTAAATCATGTATTTAGGTTATAGAACACACCTCCAATCACACCCAGTCGAAATCACCTTTAATTTTTGTCCAAAAGCTCTTAAGGTTTCTCAAAAATGGTGGAAGTAAGACTTGGTTCGCGGATGAAATGTTTAATAAAACACTTCTGCCCAGACCTGTTTTCCTCTATGCGAACGTGAGGTCTCTCTCGCGTTCACGATGCTCAAAATTCCATCATCCCAAAAATGCCCTTCGCGAACGCAATCCAATTTCCGCGAACGTGAAGCTTACTTACAAATCACTACGCGAACGCGACAACATGGGTGCGAACGCGAAGATTAAACACCCTGAACTCAATTCCTTATACGTGTTCGCGGCTCTAGCCACGCGAACAAGATGCACAATTAGCTGACCCTCTGCGAACGCGGACCCATACACGCGAACGCGAAGAGTAATTCATCAGCCTCCAAAGATCCTTCTTCGCAAACGCGTGACCCTTTACGCGAACGCGGACCCACAGACGCGAACGTTAAGAGTAATTCATCAGCCTCCAAAGTTCCTTCTTCGCAAAAGCGTGACCCTTTACGCGAACGCGAAGGGTAAATTCTCTGCAACAAATAGCTAGAAAACCTACAATCCTCAAAGGCCAAAATTGGTCCGATTGACCATCCGAAATTACCCCGAGGCCCCCACAACATCAACCAAAATCAGCAACACATCCTAAAACATCATTCAAACATTTTCCAATCATCAAAACACATCTAACAACGCTAAAATCATCAATTCTCACCGAATTCAAGCCTAAGTTTCTCAAAAACTTTCGAGATACACATTTGATAAAAAAATTAACCAAAACACCTCCGAATGACATAAAATTTTGCACACACATCCAAAATCACCCAACGAAGCTACAACAACTTTAGAATTCCATTCCGACCCTCGGATGAAAATCTCACCTATCAACCGAAATTCGCCCAAATACTAACTTCGCCAATTCAAGCCTAATTCTACTCCGGACATCCAAAATCAATTCCGATCGCACTCCAAAGTCAAAAATCATCCCCCGAAGCTAACCGAATCATCGAAAAACACATCCGAGCCCTCTAACTCATAAGTAAACATCCAGTTGACTTTTCCAAAACAAGTTTTCCTTAAAGAGAGTAAGTGTCTCATTTCCATCTAAAACAAATCCAATTCAACTCATTCACCCAAGACTCCTATACAGAGAAATAAGGAAGAATAAAATGGGGGAAACAAGGCAGTAACTCACATGACGACGGGCCGGTTCGTCACATACTCCCCAACTAATACAAACACTCGTCCTCGAGCGGGTCAAGAAACATACTTGGAGCCTCAAATAGGTAAGGATAACTGCTCTGCATCTCCCGCTCATTCTCCCAAGTAGCCTCCTCCAAGGGACGACCTCTCCACTGCACCTTTACCGAAGCTATATCCTTTGATCTCAACTTTCGATCCTGACGACCCAAAATAGCCACTGCCTCCACATCATAGGTCAAATCATCATCCAACTTAATAGTGCTGAAATCCAGTATATGAGACGGGTCCCGAACAAACTTCTGGAGCATAGATACATGAAATACCGGATGCACGCCCAACAAGCTGTGTGGCAAGCCAAGCTCATAAGCCACCTCCCCAATCCTCCTAAGTACCTCAAAAGGTCCAATAAACCGCGGACTCAGCTTCCCTTTTTTCCCAAACCGCATAACACCCTTCATTGGCGAAACCTTCAGCAAGACCTTCTCACCCACCATATATGACACATCTCAAACATTCCGGTCCACATAACTCTTCTGACGCGACTGTGCTGTACGAAGCCTCTCCTGAATCAGCTTCACCTTCTCTAAGGCATCCTGAACTATCTCTGTCCCCAATAACCTAGCCTCGCCCGGCTCGAACCATCCAACCGGAGATCTACACTGCCTTCCATACAACGCCTCATACGGGGCCATCTGAATGCTCGACTAATAAATGTTGTTGTAGGCAAACTCGGCAAGTGGCAAAAACTCATCCCAAGAACCCCCAAAGAAAATAACATAGGAACGCAACATGTCCTTCAAGATCTGAATAGTACGCTCGGACTGCCCGTCCGTCTAAGGATGAAATGTTGTGCTCAACTCTACTTGCGTACCCAACTCTCGCTGAAATGTCCTCCAGAACTGAGAAGTGAACTAAGTACCTCTATCTGAGATAATAGACACCAAAACACCATGCAATCGAACAATCTCCTCCATAAAGATCCCTGCTAGAATAGTTAGTACATATTGGAATGAAGTGCGCGGACTTGGTCAACCTGTCCACAATCACCCAAATCGAATCGAACCTCTTCAAAGTCTGAGGGAGACCACTCAAAAAATCCATAGTAATCCTCTCCCACTTCCACTCGGAAATAATCATCCGTTGAAGTACACCACCTGGTCTCTGATGCTCATATTTTACCTGCTGACAGTTGAGACACCGAGCCACAAACCCTATAATATCCTTCTTCATCCTCCTCCACCAATAATATTGCCTCAAATAATGATACATCTTCGTGGCACCCAGATGAATGGAATACCGCGAGCTGTGGGCCTCCCCCAATATCAACTCCCGAAGCCCATTCACATTGGTCACACAAATCTGGCCCTGCATCTACAACACATCATCCTCACCAATGGTCACGTCTCTGGCATCATCATGTTGTACCCTGTCCTTAAGGACAAGCAAATACGGGTCATCATACCGGCGCTCTTTGATGCGATCATATAAGGAAGATCGAGAAACCACACAAGCCAACACCCGATTGGTCTCCGAAATATCTAGCCTTACCAATCGATTGGCCAAATCCTAAATATCAACTGCAAAGGGCCTCTCCACAACTGGAATGTATGCCAAGCTCCCCATACTAACTGCCTTTCGGCTCAAAGCATCGGACACTACATTGGCCTTGCTGGGGTGATACAAATAGGTAATATCATAGTCCTTAAGCAACTCTAGACACCTCCACTACCTCAAATTAAGGTCCTTCTACTTGAACAAATGCTGAAGACTGCGATGATCACTGAATACCTCACAAGATACACCATACAAGTGGTGCCTCCAAATCTTCAAAGCATGAACTATAGCAGCCAACTCCAAATCATGTACAGGGTAGTTCTTCTCGTGGGGCTTCAGCTGACGAGAAACATAAGCAATAACTCTACCCTCCTGCATCAATACACATCCGATACCAACTCTTGAAGCATCACAATACACAGTATAAGAACCTGCGGCTGAGGGGAAAACCAATACTGGAGTTGTGGTCAAGGTTGTCTTGAGCTTCTAAAAGCTCTCCTCGCACTCGTCCGACCATACAAATGGAGCACCCTTCTGAGTCAACTTGGTCAAGGGCGATGCAATAGAAGAAAATCCCTAAACAAACCGGTGATAATGACCTGCCAACCCAAGGAAACTACGTATCTCTATGGCTGAGGTTGGTCTAGGCCAACTCTCCACCACCTCTATCTTCTTCAGGTCTACCTGAATACCCTCGCTGGACACCACGTGCCCCAAGAAAGCTACTAAGTTGAGCCAAAACTCGTACTTGGAGAACTTTGCATAAAGATTCTCCTCCCTCAATCTCTGCAATACAATTCACAAATGTTGTGCGTGCTCCTCATGGCTACACGAGTACACCAGAATATCATCAATAAAAACAATAACTAATGAATCCAGATACGGCTGAAATACATTGTTCATCAAATGCCTGAACGCTGCTAGGGCATTAGTTAGCCCAAAGGACATAACAAGAAACTCATAGTGCCCATATCTAGTCCTGAAAGCAGTCTTCATAATATTTGAATCCTTGATCTTCAATTGTTGATAGCCCAAATGGAGATCAATCTTAGAGAACACCCTCGCTCCCTGAAGCTGGTCAAATAAATCATCAATGCGAGGTAGGGGATACTTTATCTTTACAATTAATTTGTTCAATTGCCTGTAGTCAATGCACATTCTCATGGTGCCATCCTTCTTCTTTACAAATAGAACCGATGCACCCCACGGTGACACACTAGGCCGAATGAACCCCTTATCAAGGAGTTCCTGAAACTGATCTTTTAATTCTTTCACCTCCGCTGGTGCCATACACGATGGAGGAATGAAAATGGGCTGAGTGCTCGGCACCAGGTCATTACCAAAATAAATGTCCCTGTCCCATGGCATGCCCGACAAGTCTACAGGAAAAACATTGGGAAACTCCTTCACAATTGGGACAGAATCAATGCTAGGAGTCTCGGCTCCCACATCCCTCGCGAATGCCAAATATGAAAGACAAACCTTCCCAACCATACGCTAGGCCTTTAGGAATGAAATCACCCTGCTACAAACATAGTTAGTCACACCACGCCACTCTATCCTCGGTACACCTGGTATAGCCAGAGTGACTATCTTAGCATGACAGTACAGAATAGCATACCACAAAGATAACCAGTCCACACCAAAAATAACATTAAAATCCACCATGCAAAATAGCAATAGATCAACTCGGGTCTCCAGACCCCCAATAGTCACCAAACATGATCGATACACATGGTCTACAAAAATAGTATCGCCCACCGGGGTAGATACATGAACTGGACAAGCAAGACACCCTTGGGTCGTACCCAAATGATGAGCAAAATATGAGAACATATAAGAATAAGTGGAACCGAGATCAAATAAGACTGAGGCATCCCTGTTGCAGACTGAAATAATACGTGTACTGATGGCATCTGAAGCAATGGCATTTTTCCTGCCCTAAAGAGAATAAAAGTGAGCCTGACCATCGCCCCGATCGACCTGCACCTCTGGGGCGACCCCTGGCTGCCTGACCCTCGCCCCTAGCTGGCGGGGCGGGTGCTGAAGAAACTGGACCAGAAGATGAGGGCTGACCCCTCTACTGAGATGAGCTAGCAGCACAACGAGGACACTGCCTCCATATATGCCCAAACTCTCCGCGCTCATAACAACTCCCGGGTGCTGGAGATTGGGACTGAAGAAAACCCCTCTCGCCGGAGTGACTGGCTGACGCACTCGGCCTCGAATAACCCTGAACATATGGAGCTCGAGATGAACTCTATGCTGGAAAAGCACTGAGTGAAGGCTGACTCTGTTGAGAACCATGATAAATACGACCTGAAGATGCTCCACGATACTCTGAACGGGTTGACTGCACGAGCCTAAAAGAATTACCATGACCCTGTTGGAACTGGCCCCGCGAAGGAGCGCCACTGAAACTACCAGAACCTTGAGGCCTCTTGGACTCCCTCTCATCTCGATCCTGGCGACGAACCGACTCAATATATCGAGCTACATCCACCACCTCCTCAAATGGAGCACCCAGCACTCTCTCTCTAGTAATAAGAACACAGAAATGATAGTTAAGGCCATCCACAAATCTCCTGATCCGCTCACGATCAGACGGAACAATCCAGATGCCATGACGAGCCAACTCTAAGAACCTCATCTCATACTAAGACACAGTCATATATCCCTTTTGTAGCCACTCAAACTGGCCTACGCCGCTCATACGCCTCCCACCAAGTTAAGGCAGCTCCAGTAAACTAAAAAGTAGTAAAATCCACACCGTTGGACTCAAGTATCCTCGTTGTACGGAGCATGCACTAACACCTGTGAAGAAAACCCTGGGCATCCTCGCCCTCAGCTCCACTAATTTTCTGAGGCTGGAGTCTACCAAACCTCTCGAGGCAACGCTGCTCATCCTCGGGCATAACTGGAACTGTGAACTCCTGTGATGGAGCAACTGGCTGAGCTGGAGGTGCCTCTGGAGTCTGTAATCCCTGTCGATGCCCCCTTTTTCCAAAAAAACGGGGGTTCGAAATCGGGTGTACGACATTCAGGAGGACAACTCTATTCCCTTGCGAGAATTAGGTTTTTTTTAGTTTGAAGAGTCGCCACCAAAAGCTTATAGTGCATTAAGACACTTTTACGAAAGAATTAAGATGAAGAACCAGAGTTTGGGTAAGGGCTAGAAATTATCTCGAGGGAAAGGTATTAGGTACCCCTCAAGATCCACTAGTATGGTCCTGATCTTGTTACAATTGTGACTTTAAGCAATGAAGAAGACAAGTACAAAATAAAGAAGAGGGTCTTAACAGTATTGCAAACAAGTTTAAGAGTTTGAATAAAAAAAAAAGGAGTATAAAATACAGGAAGCTGGTTTGAAAGAAAACAAAAAAAAAACAAGTAAAAAAAAGGGAAAAGGGGTCCTAGGTTTGTAAATAATGTGGATCACATCAATGCAATATCCAGCAATCACTCCTCAGAAAGGGGGCCGCAACTGATATTAGCACGGGGGTCATCATATCCATATTCTACTCTTCCAATCCCGTTAAGGTATTTAAAGCGCAGAATGTCTCGTTACTTATTGCATGCTAGTACAGTTCCCGATCCTATCAGTCCCGGAGGCGTTTGGGACTACTAATCCTAAAGGGGAAGGGATTTGGGGCTTTTGAGAGTTTTCAAAGGACAAAATACTAAGGCGTCAATCAAACACATAATGTAAGTAAAGGGGAATGCAAATAGGCAAATAGGGATCAAGTAAGCTTCCTTAAATCAGATAAAGCCATAGAGTTTAGCATGTCTTGCACGTACTGGTTTGGTCTTAAATTAAATTAAAGCGATAAGCGGACTGGTTCAACACATATTGTTAGACAGTAAGTCAACATTAGGCTCGCTCGAATGCGGTTGTCTAAGACTGATCCAGTTGATTAATTAACCCTTTGTCTATGTGTTGGAGAGAACTACTGATCTTAAAACACAAACTGATTATAAAGAAAAATTATAGAGTAAAAAAATAGGTTTCAGAAAAAGGTACTGGTTTGTTACAAAAATTGTTTAACAACTAAAAAACGAGTTTTGGGAGGCAGACTGGTTAGGAAAAAGAGCTACCAATTTTAACAAAAGAACTGAGTTGCAGACTGATTAGAAGAGATTTATCAGATAAGTATAAATAAATGACTTTAGGCCGATTTGAAAAAATGTTTACCAGAGTTAACGAGAGTAAGTTTTAGAAAGAACACACTGATTTGATTGTGAGAAAAAGTTTTAAGAGGTCAGAAAGGGTGCAGGAAGTTGCTTGTTTTAGTAAAATCGATACTGTTTTAAACAAGTGAGACGATTCTGGTTTGAAATCCCTATAGGCATGCTTTCTATATGTTACTGATTCTTGATACCTTTTCAAACATTAATAGAAGCCTTATAAACAATGATATCTATATGCGATTATATTATTAAACCTAACTGTTTGCCTAATGACGTTATTATATGCAGAAATGCAAACCCCTATAGACATGGTGTCTATATGCTTAGTTGCAGAAATCAGATGTTAAATCCTATAGGCATGCTTTCTACGTGTGAAATTTCACAAATTAGAAATAAAATCTTATAGGCATATTTTCTACCCTTTGTGCATAAAAGTAACCCTTCCCCTTTTCACTAAATCCCTATGAGTTTGTACAAATTATTACAGACGAGTAAAATAAACTAAAATTGAAAAGTACCTCAGGAATTATCGGCTACATCCGAGAAGCCTAATTCATACTTAGTGTCTAGCAATATGAGGTTGAACCACTTCCGAGATCAAGATTTCCAAAGCCTTCTCTTATCTAGGGTGTTTCAGAGATCCAAGGAGTTTTAGGAACACCACACTGTGTTTACACCGAAGATATTAATCAGAATAAGTTATAGTGCAGTGTAGAAGAGCCAGCCCTCAAGTGTCCAAGTTGAGAGGGAGCTCATGGATCCCAAGGCAAGGCTCACAAGAGAGGCATAGAAACTAAGTTCTAAGAATGAGTGCAAGTGTAATAGAAAGGGGGTTAGGGGGTGCCAAGGCAAGCTGGTGGTCATACCTAACCATAAGGTAGATTGGCATACCCCTGACCAAGCCTGTTCAGCTAGCAAATAAGAGCACAGACCTATTGGAGGTCAGAATATGGTCTGGACATTGATTAGGACACTGCCAGACCAAAGTCTCAAGCTCCGGATACATATAAAGGGGAAGGGGAATGGGAATTGAAAGAGTTTAGGACTCAGGGAGTCCATATACATGAATAACAATGTCAAGTGTTGTCATGTTTTTGAACCATAACTCAACATACAAAAGGACTAGGGATAGGGATTCATGTAAGCACAGAGATAAGTAAGTAAAATTATAGCATAAGAACAGTAAGACAAACAAAGGAAAGGCTGAAGATTAAAAATGTAGTGGAGAGGCAGAAATTAAACAAAGAGAGACATACCAGTTGAAGAAAAAGCAAGCAAAGAAAATCATGATACATTCAAGCCAAGCCACAATCAAAAAAGAACCTTTATGCTTGTGAGTTCAGAGAACTTGAATGCTTAAAAAATTCTAAGTGTATTTGAGAGTAAGGAGTAATGACTTGTTCGTTCCTCCTTTTTTTTGAAAGAGTATAAGTACATGTATTTATAGTTTTTGTTGAAAACGAGTAAAAAGTGAGGTAATAAGCCACAGACATGGAAACAATCACTAATCAGAATCAATTACGCAAGTGATTGCCCTTAATAAAGGGAACTCTTGTTAACAGGCAGTGATAGGTTTTAAAAAAAATAAGGAAGGAAATCAATTCAAGAGGTAGACTGATTATTTCCATAAAAGGAGTAGTAAAACAATACAACAAGTGATTAAGTCCAAGTACAGAAACATACTTATTTGGTAAAGGATTCAGTAAGGCAAAATGAGGAAAGAAATCAATTAACCCTTAAGAGGCGAATGAAATCAGAATTTCACAAAGGGAAAGTTCGAAAATAAGTCACAAGTTTGAAGATCAATCAAAGAAAGAAACTCAGTATATAGATAAGGTGCACAAACGCTATACATGCGAGGCCAAACTATGGAAAAAGGAAATAGCATACAGTAATACCATAAGGCTAGTAGACAGCAAGCATTCATATCATAATAGTCACGTAGGTCATGTTTCAGTGACTTAGTAATAGAGAAAAAGATCAGAAGCATGCAAAAGTCAAGTGAAGACCTTTCTGAAAACATAGTCGAGTTTGACATATAGCAAGAACTCAGAACAAAAATGAATCACATAAAGAAAAGGGATGATGAAACAAAGGAATTTCAAATGAAGTCGAGCAATTTCAAATAGATGCGATGCACTAGCAATTTCAGGAACTCGCATAAACCCCAAAGAAATTAGTCTTTTCAACACTAAAAGATGATAAACAAATGAAACAAATAACAAATAGTCTCATATTCTCAAACAAATCCAAAAAATTAAGGTTTTCAACACCAATCGAACAAAATATTAGCGAACAGACTCAGAAACCCTAATTTGAAATCAAAGGATTTTTAAAAAAAAAAAGGAGATTTGGGGAAAACACTTAAAACATCAAATACAACATAGATCCAGCATAGATCTAGACAAATAAACGAAAAAAGAAACCTCGAATAGGCTAGGGTTTTTTAGAACCTTAGAAACAAGAAAGGCTTGGAAGAAACAAGATCAGATCTGGAGTCGTAATCAGGCTCATGAGGCTAAGAGACGTCGGAGCGAGGCTGGAGATGGCTGGAAACCTCGAATCAACGAAGGTCTGAGTGAAGGCCCTCGAAGTCTAGCCTTGAAGCTTCAGGTATCAAGCACGTGAGAGAAGTAGGGGGTGAGTATAGGTCGTCCATTGCTTGAGCGGCCATGAATTCCGGTGAGTTTGGGGTTGAAAACGGTAGAAAGCGATTAGGGTTTTGAGAGAGTTTGAGAGCATTTGAGAGAAAAGGGAGTTAGAGGCAGTGTCTTTGAAAGAATGGGGTAAGGTTTAGGGGTCGTTTGAAATTAAAAAGAAAAGGGGGAACGGTGGTCGTTGATCTAAATGATCAATGACCAAGATAAAAAGGGTTATGGGCTGGGTCATTTAAATGGGTATTGGGTTGGGTAATTGGGGTGCCAATTTGGGCTGTAATTGAAATGCAATTGGGGCTAGATTTTAAAAGCAAATTAAAAATATTGAGTAAACAAATATTTCATAAATATTAACTTAAAAATACTAGAACTAATTTTATAATTATAAAATGCTATTAATTACAAAATAGGCTATAACTGCAATTATATGCAATTTAGCTTTAAGAATACCAAATAAATTTGTAAACTATGCAAAAATTACATTAATTATATTTTGGCGTAAATGTGAGAATAAAATGAGTTATTCACCAAAAATGATAATTTTGGGAATAATTATTGGATTTTGTTGTATTAAAATAGGCAATAAATTGGTTTAAAAATCATTAAAAATGCCAAAACTCTCGGGTGTGCTTATATATGCATATATATGCTAGTTTTGAAGTATTTTGGGGTATAAAATTACCTAGAAAAAAAATTGGATATCAACAGCTGCCCATCTTTACCCGTGAAGGAGGAAAGAGTTGTCAGGTAAAGATGTGATGGTCAATTTTGACTAAGCTCTAGTTTCTGAGCTGCCTACATATCCCTAGTTTTATAGGAATCATGCCATATATAGTTCAGGAACCATTGACGGAATGCGCCGATGGAGATCTGAAAGAGACGGACACGATGTTTAGATGGCAAAAGGTATTTGAAGTCTGATAGGCAGTGGGAACCGTAGCGGGATCGCTCCTTCTGAGATAGCCGTTGCTAGCCGGTGTACCTGTAAGTGAGCAATACAGGTGAATATCGTGCATAAATTTAAATGTTATGCAAGTTCCCATTGGACCATGAATGTTGCCTTTGGACGGTTAGGATGACGTCCTCAGACCATGACGTCTTGGGCCATGAAGCGCATAATAAATGATTCGCAGGCTATGAAATGATGTTCTCGGGACATGACAATGGTGCCTCCGAACAATGATTCCTTTGAATAATTATGTGCAGGATATAAAGCGGGGTCCTTGGGCCATGTCATGGTGTTCTCGGGCTATGAAGATGATGCCTCCGAACAATGACGCCCTCGGACGGTTTGGCGGTATTTCAGCCCATGAAATGCAAGATTTGGTGGTATTTCAGTCGATGTGAAGGGTAAGTCTAAATGGCGATATTTCAGCCAACATGAATTTAAAATAAGCTGGCGATGTTTCAGCTAATGTAGAAAAATGTAAGTGGCGATATTTCAGCTAATAGAAAGCATAAGTATATATGATGATTGGGATTTAGATATAACTGGCGATCTTTCAGTCGATAGAGAAGGATAAATATAACTGGTGATCTTTCAGCCGATAAAAAAACATAAATATAAATGTAGATATTTCAACTGATACGACGGATTTAAACAAAAATTGGCGATGTTTCAGCCATGCAAGATTTAAATGAAGCTGACGGTATTTCAGCCGATACAGATAAAGGTGGCGGTATTTCAGCCATACAGGATGGAGAAAACACTTAGTCTCGGAAGGCAGAAAGGTAGCCTTATGGAATGCAAGAAAAATGCAGGATGGAGATAGTGCTTAGTCTTAGAAGTCAGAAAGGTAGCCTTATGTAATGCAAGAAAAAATGCAAGATGGAAACAGTGCTTAGTCTCAGAAGGCAGAAAGGTAGCCTTATGCAATGCAGGAAAATGCAGGATGGAGACAGTGCTTAGTCTCGGAAGGTAGAAAGGTATCCTTATGCAATGCAGGAAAATGCAGGATGGAGACAGTGCTTAGTCACGGAAGGCAGAAAGGTAGCCTTATGCAATGCAGACGGAGGTAGAGCTTAACCTTGAAAGGAAGAAGAGTAGCCCTATGCAGAAATGTAGATTGAGACAGTGCTTAGTCTCGGAAGGCAGCCAGGTATCCTTATGCAATGCAGGAAAAAGTAGGATGGAGATAGTGCTTAGTCTCGGAAGGCAGAAAGGTAGCCTTATGCAATGCAGATGGAGATAGGGCTTAGTCTCGAAAGGAAGAAGAGTAACCTTTTAAAGAAATGCAGATGGAGACAGTGCTTAGTCTTGAAAGGTAGAGGAGTAGCCTTATGCAAATAATGCAGATGGAGATAGGGCTTAGTCTCGAAAGGCAGAAGAGTAGCCTTATGCAATGCAAGAATGTAAAAGGACGGATAGTAGTGACATCTCTTAGCTGATAGTTGATTACGATATCGTGACTGCTAGGGATGTTGTGTACGAATAGCAATTGCGAATAAATGATGATTCTAAGAAGTTGCATTCTTGGGAAAGTATGCATCCATAGATATACTTAGCGATATTACAAGTCGAGTGCCTGTATCTAAAGAAAAATTGTGAGTTCCGTAAAGGGGGGAAGGTTAGTTCATCTTCCCCTTGCTTCTGGCATTGTGTATCATTGGGGTAGCGTTGCTAAACAGCAACAATTCGAACAATAGTTATGCATGATTTATTAAATATAACATAAGTATACAATCGAAAATAGCTTTCTTTAGATGAACCAACGACTGCGACACAGTTCAAGACATTGCAACCTCTATCGCTCCAGAATTTTGAGGGTCCTCCTCAAAATTCTACCCCAGTTTACTAGGATGGCACTTCTGACGGCTGCATTAAACGGTTGAAAAACCAACTTCGGAATTTTAAGGGCCCTCCTCAAAATTCTGCCCCAGTTTACTGGGATGGCATTCCTAGCGATGAATGGCTAAAAACTTACTTCGAAATTTTGAGGGTCCTCCTCAAAATTCTGCCCCAGTACCGATAGCAGGGGAATTGAAATTTTTATTACATTGTGAACAAACCCATAGGGCTGCCTACATATCCCCTCTTAAACGGGAATGAAGTCAGGCGTAGTTCAAATTACATCATAAAGGGAATCATAAGTTGTTACACATAGTATCGTTTCACTACATCTGAATTGATTGGCTTTGGCCGGACTTCTCCGTCCATCTCTGCAAGAATAAGGGCTCCTCCAGTTAGAACCCGGTGAACCATGTACGGACCTTGCCAGTTGGGAGAAAATTTCCCTTTGGCTTCATCTTGATATAGGAATATTATCTTCAATACCAGCTGCCCCGGTGTAAACTTCCTTGGCTTAACTCTTTTGTTGAAGGCTCTGGACATTCTATTCTGATACAACTGACCATGGAAAACTACATTCATCCTTTTCCCATCTATGAGGGCTAACTTCACGTAGTGACCTTTTACCCATTTTGCGTTATCCAACTTTGTTTCTTGTAGGATCCTCAACGAGGGAATTTCTACCTCGATGGGGATGATCGCCTCTATACCATAAACCAGAATGTATGGAGTTGCCCCAGTTGAGGTGCGGACTATGGTGCAGTATCCTAGTAAGCCGAATGATAATTTCTCATGCCAATATTTGTGCCCTTCGATCATCTTCCTTAGTATCTCTTTGATATTCTTGTTAGCTGCTTCTACAATTCCATTCATCTGAGGACTGTAGGCTGTAGAGTTCTTATGTTTGATCTTGAATGTCTCACAGATTTCTTTCATCAAGTCGATGTTGACATTGGAACCATTATCGGTGATTGATTCCGGAATTCCAAATTGGCAAACAAAACGGCCACGGACGAAATCTGCCACAACTTTCTTAGTCACTGCCCTGTATGATGCTGCTTTAACCCATTTGGTAAAATAATCAATTGCCACCAGGATAAACCTGTGCATGTTTAATGCGGCTGGCTCGATAGGTCCGATAACATCCATTACCCAAGCAACGAATGGCCACGATGAGCTTGTTGCAGTAAGCTCATTTGGAGGCACCCTTATCATATCTGCATGTATATGATAGCGATGGCATTTGCAAACATACTGGATATAGTCTATTTCCTTAGTTATCCAAAAATACCCTGCTCGGAGTATCTTCTTTGCTAAGATAAAACCATTCATGTGCGGCCCGCAAGTCCTTGCGTGCACTTCGTCCAATAGTCTGGATGTTTCTTTTGCTTCGACACACCTTAGTAAACCCAAATCGGGAGTCCTCCTGTAAAGGATTCCTTCACATTAAAAGAAGTTGTTGGATAACCTCCGAAGTGTGCGCTTCTGAGTGGCGTTGGCAAGTTCTGGATACTTTCCTGTTGTCAAGTACTCCTTGATGTCATGGAACCATGGTTTTCTATCTGCTTCTTCCTCAACGTGAGCACAATAAGCTGGCTGATCATAAATCTTTACTGGGATGGGATCAATGAAATTCATGTATTGATGCTGGATCATGGATGATAAAGTAGCTAATGCGTCAGCAAACTCGTTCTGGACCCTGGGGATGTGCTGAAATTCTGTCTTTGTGATTGATTAACTCATGTATGTGAGGCAAGTAGGGGAGTATCTTAGAGTTCTTGGTTGCCCACTTTTCTCGAACCTGATGTATGAGCAAGTCTGAATCCCCTATCAGTAGCAACTCCTGAATGTTCATGTTAATGGCCATCTTGAGCCCCAGGATGCAGGCTTCATATTCGGCCATATTATTGGTTCAAGGGAATTTTAGCTTGGCGGAGACCGTGTAATGCTGGCCGGTTTCTGATACTAGGACTGCTCCTATACCAACTCCTTTGAAATATGCGGCTCCGTCGAAAAACAACCTCCAACCGTCATAAGATTCTGCGATATCTTCTCCTACGAAGGATTCTCTTCATCATGAAAATACGTTTTTAGAGGTTTGTATTCTCTGGCAACAGGATTCTCAGGGAGGTGATCTTCTATGGCCTGACCTTTGATTTCCTTCTGAGTCACATAAACAATGTCGAATTCACTTAGTAGGATTTGCCACTTGGCGAGCTTGTCGGTGAGCATGGGCTTCTGGAAGATATACTTTAGCGGGTCCATTCTTGATATCAGATAATTAGTGTAGGCACAGAAATAATGCCTCAATTTCTGAGCTACCCACATAAGAGCATAATAGATGTGCTCTAATCGAGAATACCGGGCCTCGTACGGGGTGAACTTCTTACTGAGATAGTAGATGGCTTGCTCCTTCCTCTCCGTTTTGTCATGTTTTCCCATAACACAAGTGAATACTCCATCCAATACCGCAAGGTAAAGAAATAGAGGTCCTTCTGGCTTGGGTGGAACCAAGACTGGCGGCGTTGACAGGTATTCCTTGATTCTGTCAAAATCTTTCTGACAATAATCAGTCCATTTAGTAGGAGCGTCTTTCTTCAACATTTTAAAGATGTGTTCACAAATGATAGTGGACTGTGCTATGAATCGGCTGATATAGTTGATTCTTCCCAGGAAACTCATCACATCCTTCTAGTTCTTTTGTGGTGGAAATTCTTGAATGGATTTGACAATTGATGGGTCCAATTCTATTCCTCGATGACTCACGATGAAACACAGTAATTTTCCAACAGGAACCCCTTATGCACACTTGGCGGGATTCAGTTTCAGATTGTATCTCCTCAGTCTATTGAAGAACTTTCTCAGATCTTCCATATGATCAGTGGCCTTCTTGGATTTCATGATGTAGTCATCCACATATATCTCAATCTCCTTGTGTATCATGTCGTGAAAGATAGTAATCATGGCTCTCATATAGGTGGCGCCAGCATTCTTCAACCCAAACGGCATTATTTTATAATAATACATTCCCCACGGCGTGATGAAAGCCGTTTTATCTGCATCTTCCTCATCCATCCATATTTGATGATACCCGATGAAACAATCAACAAAAGACTGCAACTCATGCTTGGCGCAGTTGTCGATAAGAATGTGTATGTTCGGCAAGGGGAAGTCATCTTTGGGACTGGCCCGATTAAGATCCCGGTAGTCGACACAAACTCTAACTTTCACATCCTTCTTTGGAACTGGCATGATGTTGGCTAACCATGTCGGATACTCTACTACCTTGAGAGCCTTGTCTTTGACTTGCTTGGTAACCTCTTATTTGATTTTCAAACTCTTGTCGTGTTTGAATTTCCTGAGCTTCTGCTTTACCGGCGGACAGGTTGGATCTATTGGCAGTTTGTAAGCTTCAATGGACGTACTGAGACCAGTCATGTTATCATACGACCAGGAAAATATGTCCTTATATTCCTTTAAAAAGTTCGTGTACTCTTCCTTTTCTGATGGTGACAGGTGAACATTAATGCGCGTTTCTTTGACATTTCCTATATCTCTTAATTACCGACCTCAGTTTCGTCCAAGTTAGACTTAGGCCTATTCTCAAAATTCTCAACCTCTCTGTTGACCTCTTCTTGTATATCATCCTCTTCTGAGTCTATATCCGTTTGTTGCATTATTTCATTGCAAGTCACAATCGTTGGTTAATCGTCAAAGTAAGTAATAGTAATGATGTGTAAATAGAGTAAATGATAGAGAAAATAATAAGAGCGAGATATATGATAAACTTAAATGCTTTGATTAAATTCATAATTGTTTGGAACATCAGAGCTCTTTTCACAAATAAAGACAATGCGGAAAGAAAATCGGCTAGTAAAAAGTAAAAGGAGATGCATGGTGCTTTTGTTTAGCCTTTCTACCCCGAAGCTTTCCGAGCCCTGGTGGTTCTAATTGACCAATTGGTGAGGCGTTCTCCTCGATTCACAGCTTGTATGGAAGGGCCTTCCTCCCCTTCCTCCTGGAAAAGAACATAGCAGTCCATATCATCATACTCCAAAAACAAATTCTTCATGGCTGCCAATGCTTCATCTTCCTCTGACCCATATATAGTATCTCCTGATTGGAAAGTCTGCTGCAGGCGAGGTATTGGATTCTCCAGTGGATAGTAGTTGCCGCGCCATGGTGGAAACTAGTTCTAGAATTTTTCCCAAGTATAACCGTACCCTAACCCGAAAGTGGTGCCATGCTTCTTTAGTTTGATAGGTTTAGTGATCCCCTGGAGGTGTTTGCCGAGTCCATTTCCAAGTTCGTACCCACACCAATTCAGGATACTTTCAATCTTGTTAACCCACCATTTATCCTTGTCTACAACGTTGACCCTTTCAATGTGGTGGTATGCATCTCCGCCGATTCACCTTCTGCCTCCAATCATTAGGATGGTCTGGAGACTATATATGGGGTTGCTACCATCGCCACGAATAATCACCTCTTGGTGATTCCATTCGAACATCACTACCTGACGTATGGTCGATGCTACGGCTCCAGCGGTGTGGATCCACGGTCGTCCTAATAGCAAGTTGTAGGATGTCGGGACATCTATCACTTGGAAGTCAACGTCGAACGATGTTGGTCCCATTTGCAAGCATAGGCTGATTTCTCCAATAGTAGACCTTTGGGACCTATCGAAGGCTTTGACATTGATAGCCCCATCTTTGACCTCGTGCAGGCTCTTTCCCAAAGTTCTGAGAGTTATCAGCGGACAGATGTTAAGGCTGGATCTTCTGTCGATCAAGACTCTAGTGATGAAATAATCCTTGCATTGCATGGTGATGTGAAATGCCTTGTTGTGGCTCAGTCCTTCTGGCAGTAGCTCATCTTCGTTGAAGGTGATTTTTGTGGCTCTCCAGTACTTTCCCTACCATATTTGCCATTTCACCTCCAGTTATGTTGCTGGGCACATAAGCTTCGCTCCATATCTTCATCAAGGCATTTTTGTGTGGGTCAGAGCTCTGTAGAAGAGCTCGGATGGAGATCTGCGCTGGTGTTTTATTCAATTGCTCAATGACCGAGTACTCCTTAGCTTGTATTTTCCTCCAAAGATCATTTGGCCCAGTTTCAATAGGCCGTCCTGAGGCTTGCTTACTGGACTCAGCTAGGTGTTCTAGGGTGTAAATCCTCCCTGTTCTGGTTATACCCTGCGCAGCAATTGCTTATCCTGTCTTGGTCTTCCCTTTCCTCCTAATTTCGGCCGTGTAATCACATGGTATGTCATTTAAGTGGAATGGTGTTATGTCTGACATTGCTACAGGAATAGGTACCCTTGGTGGTAACACAACTACTTCAAAGGGTGCAGGTGCTTTTGGATCTCCAGATTCAACCTCAATTGGTCCGGGCGCTTTTGCAGAAGAAGGTGCTTCAAATTCGAGAGGTATAGACATGTTTAATTCATCATCCCTGGAGGGCTGATTCTGCACAACAATTGGGTTAAGTGTGACCGCTGGTTTCTTTGTCTTATCACCTTCAACATTCAACCCTATCGACCTTTGGGCTCCCAATCATCTTCAATCTCGATCAAGTGAATGTTTCCACCTTTGTGGTTAGGCAGAGGGTTGTTTCGAACATTATGAGCAGGCTCCTTTGCTACGATGACCTTATTGTCGATTAGGGTTTGAATCTTGTCCTTCAGTGAACGGCATTCGTCAATGGTATGTCCCTTCATGACAGAATGGTACGCACAGGTATTGTTCGGGTTGACACATTGGGAAGGATTTTTTGGAGTTATGGCTGGGATAGGGGTGACGTAACCAGCAACTTTAAGTCTCTCGTACAACTGGTCAATTGGTTCGGCGATGGCTGTGTACTATCTGGGAGGTCAGCGGTCAAAACTTTGCCTAGGTCTAGGGAAATTTTGGCGAGTGGGGGATGATTGGTAGTGAGAGGGTTGAGCATTATAAGCTTGGTAGATAAGTGCATGTTGAGAGTATCTGGGTGAGGTGGATTGATATGTGAGAGGTGGAGACGATTGGTAAATGGGAGGTGGAGTTTGATAAGAAGGTGCGGGTGCTTGGTAATTCGGGATAAGCTGATATGTAAGTGGAGGTAACTGGTAAGTGTGGTATTTTAGTGGTGATTTGGCTCCTTGTGCGACCATCACGGCACTCACATCCTTCTTCTTGGACGTGCCACCAGACTGTAAGGCCTTGTTTGTGGCCTGCAATGCTTCAAGATTAGTAACCATATAATTCTTAATGCCTTCCTCAATTCCTTCTCCAAGTTTGATGATATCAGAGAATTTCTAACCCTTAATCAGCATTAACCTCTCGTAATATTGTGGATCATGAGCCTGGACGAAGAATCTGTTCATCTGCTCCTCTTCTAAGGCATGCCTGACCTTAGCAGCCTCCGATCTCCAGCGAGTAGCATACTCGCGGAATGTCTCGGTAGGTTTCTTCTTCAAATTCTGGATGTAGAATACATCCGGTGCATTCTCTGTATTGAATCGAAACCAATCCATGAAATCTGATGCCATACCTACCCAGCTTGTCCATTTCTTGGGGTCCTGGCTGATGTATCAGGATAAAGCATCCCCTTTCAGACTTCTCATGAAGAGTTTCATACAGATCTTCTCACACCTTCTGACTTCGAACAGCTTATCACAATATGTCCTCAAGTGGACTCTAGGATCTCCCGTGCCATCGAACATTTTGAACTTAGGAGGTTTGTACCCCTCCGGAAGTTCAACATCTGGCTGAATGCAAAGGTCCTTATAATTCAGCCCCTCGATACCTTTGTTTCCTTCCATGCCCTGAACTTGGCTGGTTAACTTCTTGAGTTCTGCTACCATGTTCCTGATAAGAGAGTCTTTGTCATCAAACTTAGGTGCATTTTAGATTGGTTGAGTGTAGTGGGGGTACAGTATCCACATAGATGGGAGTGTTGTGGAGGTGGTCATTTGTGGTGTTCAATGGTTCTGGAATGAGTAGTGGAGTGTTGTTTGGAGTGTGGCATATGTTGCAGTGTTGAGCATGAGTGGGTTGTATCTGTGGTTGTAGGGTGTTCTATGGAGGTGCGAGATTTTGGGTTTTGGGATAATTGACATCAGGAGCGGTGAGAGAGAATAATAAGTTCGCCAAGTTTCGAACCTGATCCAGTTTTTCTCAGAACTTCAATAATTTCTGCTAAAGTTGGGCAGCAGTTTCCTTAACAACCAGGGTACCATGAGGAATCTCAGTTCTTTCAATTTCCTTTCTAGAGCTTGCATCACCCATTCTACCTTTGTTCTTGTTCCGGATAGGACTCGGAGGAGGAGGAGGTAGAGGGCCCTTGGATCTTATGGAGTATGATGATGGTGCCAGAAGGGACGAACTAACCTTTAGGAAGGGGAATAATAAAAGGCAGTAAATAAAAGCATTTAATGAGATAATAAAGTCACAAGGAACATGCAATGGTAAAAGCCTAAAGGATATCCCCAGCAAAGTCTCCATGATGTCGACGCCCCCTTTTTCCAAAAAACGGGGTTCGGAATCGGGTGTACGACATTCGGGAGGACAACTCTATTCCCTTGCGAGAATTGAGATTTTTTTTAGTTTGAAGAGTTTCCACCTAATGATTATAGTGCATTAGGACACTTTTAAGAAAGAATTGAGATGAAGAACCAGAGTTTGTGTAAGGGCTAGAAATTATCTCGAGCGGATGGTATTAGGCATCCCTCAAAATCCACTAGTGTGGTCCTGACCATGTTACAATTGTGACTTTAAGCAATGAAGAAGACAAGTACAAAATAAAGAAGAGGGTTTTCACAGTATTGCAAACCAGTTTAAGAGTTTGAATAAAAAAAAGGAGTATAAAATACAGGAAGCTGGTTTGAAAGAAAACAAAAAAAAACAAGTAAAAAAAAAGGAAAAGGGTTAATAGGTTTGTAAATAATACGGATCACATCAATTCAATATCTAGCAATCACTCCTAAGAAAAGCGGTCGCACGTGATATTCGCGCAACGGTCATGATATCCATATTCTACCCTTCCCATCCCGTTAAGTATTAAAAGCATGGAATGTCTCGTTACTTATTGCATGCTAGTACCCGTTCCGATCCTATCAGTCTCGGAGGCGTTTGGGACTACTAATCCTAAAGGGGAAGGGATTTGGGGCTTTTGAGAGTTTTCAACGGACAAAATACTAAGGCGTCAATCAAACACATAATTCAAGTAAAGGGGAATGCAAATAGGCAAGTAGGGATCAAGTAAGCCTCCTTAAATCAGATAAAGCAATAGAGTTTAGCAGGTCTTGCACGTACTGGTTTGGTCTTAAATTAAATTAAAGTGATAAGCAGACTGGTTCGACACATATTTTTAGATAGAAAGTCCACATTAGGCTCGCTCGAATGCGGTTGTCTAAGACTGATCCAGTTGATTAATTAACCCTTTGTCTATGTGTCGGAGAGAATTACTGATCTTAAAACACGAACTGATTATAAAAAGAATTACAGAGCAAAAAAATAGGTTTCAGAAAAAGGTACTGGTTTGTTACAAAAATGATTTAACAACTAAAAAAACAAGTTTTGGGAGGCAGACTGGTTAGGAAAAAGAGCTACCAATTTTAACAAAAGTACTGATTAGAAGAGATTTATCAGATAAGTATAAAGAAATGACTTTAGGCCGATTTGAAAAAATGTTTACTAGAGTTAACGAGAGTAAGTTTCAGAAAGAATACACTGATTTGATTGCGAGAAAAAGTTTTAAGAGTTCAGAAAGGGTGCATGAAGTTGCTTGTTTTAGTAAAATCGATACTGTTTTAAACAAGTGAGACGATTCTGGTTCGAAATCCCTATACGCATGCTTTCTATACATTACTGCTTCGTAATACCTTTTCAAACACTAATAGAAGCCTTATAAACAATGGTATCTATATCCCATTTTATTATTAAACCTAACTGTTTCCCTAATGACGTTATTATATGCAGAAATGCAAACCCCTATAGGCATGGTGTCTATATGCTTAGTTGCAGAAATCAGAGGTTAAATCCTATAGGCATGCTTTCTACATGTGAAATTGCACAAATTAGAAATAAAATCCAATAGGCATGTTTTCTACCCTTTGTGCATAAAAGTAACCCCTTCCCTTTTTCACTAAATCCCCATGAGTTTGTACAAATTATTGTAGACTAGTAAAAGTACTTCAGGAATTATCGGCTACATTCGAGCAGCCTAATTCAGACTTAGTGTCTAGCAATATGAGGTTGAACCACTTCCGAGATCAAGATTTCCAAAGCCTTCTCTTATCTAGGGTGTTTCAGAGATCCAAGGAGTTTTCGGAACCTCAGGCAGTGCTTGCACCCAATATATTAATCAAAATGAGTTATAGTGCAGCGTGGAAGAGCCAGCCCTCAAGTGTCCAAGTTCAGAGAGAGCTCATGGATCCCAAGGCAAGTCTCACAAGAGAGGGGCAGAACTTAAGTTCTAAGAATGAGTACAAGTTCAATAGAGGGGGGTTAGGGAGTGCCAAGGCAAGCTAGTGGTCACACCTAACCATAAAGTAGGCTGGCACACCCCTGACCAAGCCTGTTCCGCCAGCAAATAAGAGCACAGGCCTATTGGAGGTCAGACTATGGTCTGGACAGTGATTAGTACACTGCTAGACCAAGGTCTCAAGCTCAGGATACATATAAAGGGGAAGGGGAATGAGAATTGAAAGAGTTTAGGACTCAGGGAGTCCAGTCCATATACATGAACAACAATGTCAAGTGTTGTCATGATTTCTGAACCATAACTTAACATACAAAAGGACTAGGGATAGGGATTTATATAAGCACAGAGATAAGTAAGTAAAATTACAGCATAGGAACATTAAGACAAATATAGGAAAGGCTAAAGAATAAACATGTAGTGGAGAGGCAGAAAATAAACAAAGAGAGACATACCAGTTGCAGAAAAAGCAACCAAACAAAAGCATGATACTTTCAAGCCAAGCCACAATAAAAAAAGAACCTTTATGCTTGTGAGTTCAGAGAACTTGAATGCTTAAAAAATTCTAAGTGTATTTGAGAGTAAGAAGTAATGACTTGTTCGTTCCTCCTTAGTAGAAGTACATGTATTTATAGTTTTTTTTTAAAATGAGTAAAAAGTGAGGTAATAAGCCATATACATGGAAACAATCACTAATCAGAATCAATTACGCAAGTGATTACCCTTAATTAAGGGATCTCTTGTTAACGGGCAGTGACAGGTTTTAAGAAAAATAAGGAAGGAAATCAATTTAAGAGGAAGACTGATTATTGCCATAAAAGGAGTAGTAAAACAATACAGCAAGTGATTAAGTCCAAGTACAGAAACATACTTATATGGGAAAGGATTCAGTAAGGCAAAATGATGAAAGAAATCAATTAACCCTTAACAGGCGAATGAAATCAGAATTTCACAAAGGGAAAGTTAGAAAATCAGTCACAAGTTTGAAGATCAATCAAAGAAAGAAACTCAGTATATAAATAAGGTGCACAAACGCTATACATGCGAGGCCAAACTATGGCAAAAGGAAATAGCGTACAGTAATAGCATAAGGCTAGTAGACAACTAGCATTCATAGCATGATAGTCACGTCGATCAAGTTTCAGTGAGTTAGTAATAGAGAAAAAGATCAGAAGAATGCAAAAGTCAAGTGAAGTCCTTTATGAAAACATAGTCGAGTTTGATAGATATCAAGAACTCAGAACAAAAATGAATCACATAAAGAAAAGGGATGATGAAACAAAGGAATTTCAAATCAAGTCGAACAATTTCAAACAGATGCGATGCACTAGCAATTTCAGGAAATCGCATATACCCCAAAGAAATTAGGGTTTTCAACACTAAAAGATGATAACCAAATGAAACAAACAACAAATAGTCTCAGATTCTTAAACAAATCCCAAAAATTAATGTTTTCAACACCAATCGAACAAAATATTAGCGAACAGACTCCGAAACCCTAATTTGAAATCAAAGGATTTTTTTTAAAAAAAAAAAGGAGATTTGGGGAAAACACTTAAATCATCAAATTTAGCATAGATCCAGCATAGATCTAGACAAATAAACGAAAAAAGGAACCTCGAATAGTCTAGGGTTTCTAAGAACCCTAGAAATGAGAAAGGCTTGGAAGAAACAAGATCAGATCTAGAGTCGATAAGGTCATAATCAGGCTCGTGAGTCTAAGACACGTCGGAGCGAGGCTGGAGATGGCTAGAAACCTCGAATCGATGAAGATCTGAGTGAAGACCCTCGAAGTCTGGCCTCGAACCTTCAGGTATCAATCACGTGCGAGCAGTAGGGGTGAGTACAGGTCGTCCATGGCTTGAGCGGCCATGAATTCCGGTGAGTTTGGGGTTGAAAATGGCATAAAGCGATTAGGGTTTCGAGAGAGTTCGAGAGCGTTCGAGAGTAAAGGGAGTTAGAGGCAGTGTATCTGGAAGAATGTGGTAGGGTTTAGGGGTCGTTTGAAATTAAAAAGGAAAGGGGAAACGAGATCAACGACCAGGATAAAAAGGGTTATGGGTTGGGTCGGTTAAATGGGTATTGGGTCGGGTAATTGGGTTTGAATTGGGGAGCCAATTTGGGTTGTAATTGAAATGCAATTGGGGCTAGATTTTAAATAGCCAATTCTTCCCCTTTTTTTATTTTATAAAAAAAGGGTAATAATGGTTTTAAAAACAAATTAAAAATACTGAGTAAACAAATATTACATAAATAGTAACTTAAAAATACTAGAACTAATTTTATAATTATAAAATGCTATTAATCACAAAATAGGCTATAATTGCAATTATATGCAATTTAGCTTTAAGAATGCCAAATAAATTTGTAAAAATAAGCAAATATTACCTTAATTATATCTTGGAATAAATGTGAGAATAAAATGAGTTATTCACAAAAAATGATAATTTTGGGAATAATTATTAGATTTTGTTGTATTAAAATAGGCAATAAATTGGTTTAAAAATTATTAAAATGCCAAAACTCTTGGGTGTGCTTATATATGCACATATATGCTATTTTGGAAGTATTTTGGGTATAAAATTACCTAGGAAAAAAATTAGGTCTCAACAATCCCTGTACTACCTGCTCAGGTGTGCGAGCAGTGGGGGTGTGATTGCCTCCCCCGGCTTGTGAAGTAGCTGCTGCTACTGTGGTGGATGAGACCACCTGAGCCAGGCCCGTACAAACTATCAATATCTTGGTCAATGTCTGCTAAAGACACATAATAACAATGGGCATAGCTGGTGCCTGAACTAGTGCTGCTGGAGCCTGGGCCTGAGCTAGGGCAACTAGAGGATCCATAGGTGATGCCCCTGCTGCTCTGCCTCTACCACGACTATTACCACGACCGCATCCACGGCCTCTAGTAGCCTCATTGGGTGGTACTGGTGGTCGGCCATCATATCTGATAGCTCGTGTCCTCACCATCTGTGAGAGAATATAACAAAGACAAATTTAGTACTCGGATCAACAAGTTCGCACGATAGAATTCAAGAATGTGAAGTTTTCCTAAAAGGTTCTGCAGCCTCCCGAGGATAAGGATAGACATCTCCGTACCGATCCGCAAGACTCTACTAAACCAGCTCATCAATCGTGAGACGTAGTAACCTAGGCTGTGATACCAACTTGTCACGACCCAATTCCCAAACTCGATCGTGATGGTGCCACTCGTGAAGACAAGGCTAGCCAGAACAACGCAACACCTCCTTTAAAGCATTTAATTAATATTAATAGTTCTAACACATGTGTAATATAACAAAGAGTTTGGTAATAGCAATAATAACGAGGGAAAACCATCCCGACACAGCCGAAACCGGTGTGTCACAAGTCATGAGCTACTACAGAATTTCTATAAGTCTACAGAACGAAATGTCTGATACAGAAGTCTGGAATAACTGAAATAGCATAAAATAAGGGAGTCAAGGGGCTGCGAACGTCAATAGCTACCTCGAAGCTCCAATCTCGCTGCCTGATCTGGGAAGGATGCAGTGCTCAGGTGCGGACCCTGCTAATCCTGAATATGCACGCATGGTGCAGGGAGTATTGTGAGTACTCCGACCCTGTGAGTAATAATAATAAATAATAACCGAAGTTAAGAAATCACATAACTGCACAAAGCAATTCTATATCAGGCAGCAAAAGCAGTAAAATAGTAGAACAGTACAGAATGAAGTGAAATTTCCTTTTTAAATAAATTCGGTAACTCAGGTAAAACAACAAGTAAATAGTGAATAGAAATCTGCCCCTTGGGCCCACCATCACTCGCTCAGAACAGTATCAGCCCCTCGGGCTCAGCATCAGTCACTCAGAACAGTATCAGCCCCTAGGGCTCAATATCATATCACAAAGGTACCCGCACTCAGTGGGGGTGTACAGTCTCCGGGAGGGGCCTCGTACGGCCCAATCGCAATATCAAGCCACCTCGTGGCATATAAAACAAGGCCTGATAGCCTTCTCACATCATACTCGAGTCCTGAAAGCATCCTCACATATCACTCGAGGCCTGAAAGCCTCCTCATAATACACTAAAGGCCTGAAAGCCTCCTCACATCACGCTCAGGGCCTGCAAGCCTCACTCAGTCCAGAAAATATCATAAGCACTTCGGGCATCAATAAAATAATAGTTCTGAGCCAAGAAAACAATGAAATATCAGTAAAATCTCAAAATTCAATTAAAACGGCTGAGTTTGCAAAATAGTATAATCGTTAGGACTGAGTTCAATGCCCTTGCCTCGCAAATCGACCTCCTTGCGCTTCGAATCTGGTCAAAATCACAACGAATATGTCACAATAGGCTAAGGGAACATAACCCAATCGAAAAGACTCGGAAAATATCGAAAATCACGAAATTTTCAAAACCAGAGCCCCGGGCCCACTTCTCAAAAAATTAGATCACCGGATTTCTTATCTTTCCACGAGTCAATACATATCAAAATTACCAAAATCAGAGTCCATTTGACCCCTCAAATTCCACTTTGAAATACCAAATTTCCAAGCCCTAGCTTTACCCTCTTTTGATGAATTTCCACAAATTTCCATGTTAATTCTAGCGTTAAATCATGTATTTAGGTCATAGAACTCATCTCCAATCGCACCCAGTCAAAATCACCTTCAATTTCCGTCCAAAAGCTCTTAAGGCTGCTAAAAAATGGTGTAAATAAGACTTGGTTCGCGGATGAAATGTTTAATAAAACCCTTCTGCCCACACTTATTTTCCTCTACGCGAATGCGAGGTCTCTCTCACGTTCACGATGCACAAAATTCCATCATCCCGAGAATTCCCTTCGCGAACGTGGTCCAGTTTCCGCGAACGCGAAGCTTACTCACAACTCACTACGCGAACGCAACTGCACGGGTGCGAACGCGAAGACTAAAACCCCCTGAACTCAATTACTTCTACGCATTCGCGACTACAGCCACACAAACGCGATGCCCAATTAGTTGACTCTCCGCGAACATGGACCCACACGTGCGAACACCAAGAGTAATTCATCAGCCTCCAAAGTTCCTTCTTCGCGAACGCGTGACCCTTCTTCGCGAACGCGAATGCGAATGGTAAATTCTCTGCAACAAATAGCTGGAAAACCTACAATCCTCAAAGGCCAAAATTAGTCCGATTGACCATCTGAAATTACCCCGAGGCCCCCGGGACCTCAACCAAAAGCACCAACACATCCTAAAACATCATTCAAACTTGTTCCAATCATCAAAACACATCTAACAATGCTAAAATCATCAATTCAAGCCTAAGTTTTTCAAAAACTTCCGATATACGCATTTGATAAAAAAACGGACCAATACACCTCCAAGTGACCTAAAATTTTTCACACACATCCAAAATCCCCCAACAAAGCTACAACAACTCTCAAAATTCCATTCCGACCCTTGAATCAAAATCTCACATATCAACCGGAATTCACCTAAATAGTAACTTCGCCAATTCAAGCCTAATTCTACACTGAACCTCCAAAATCAATTCCGATCACGCTTCTAAGACACAAATCATCCACCAAAGCTAACCGAATCATCGGAAATCACATCCGAGCCCTCTAACTCATAAGTCAACATCCGGTTGACTTTTCCAAAATAAGCTTTCCTTAGAGAGACTAAGTGTCTCATTTCCATGTAAAACCAATCCAATTCAACTTATTACCCCAAGACTCCTATAATGAGACATAATGAAGCAGAAAATGGGGGAAACAGGGCGGTAACTCACGTGATGACAGGACGGGTCGTCACATTGATCGACAAGAGCATCTAGCCCGGAGAAGGTCCTTCAGGGACCAAGTAGATTAGGTTTATTTACTTTCTAAATGTAATAAGGCCAAGTGCCATTAGTGACATTATCTTATTTAGTATCGTTTTGGGCCGTCTATTTTTACATTAATGAAATGAGGCAATTATTTGCACTAAGTTTCTCAAAATCTATTTGTCGTTAGGCCTACCTCTGACACAACGGGGATCCCAAATTAGGATGCAAATTTATATTACTGCAATATGTGTTTAAATACTGCAAACTTTTAAGAATTATTACTGACTTGGCTACCTTTTGTTTTTCTTTCTTTCTTTTGATTATTCCCATTGCTCAAAGGTCCGCTCGTGCATACTAGCATCATCAGCTTATCACCTTATCCTCCTCCTAGTCCACCAAAAGGAAATGGAAAAGAAAAATGGAATATTTGAATGGCACTAGAAAGGAAAACAACACCCAGGTTTAACATGTAGAAACTTCTGGTGGTTGGGGTACTCAGGCCCCAAATGATGCAGTTTCACGGCTCAAACAGAAAATACTGGAACTCCAGGGTGAGCTTGAGCATGTCCAGAATGTGGCAAACCTATCCTTCTCACTTAGCGTCCCAGACATCGGTTGTCCAAACACTCAGAACCCCGCGCCACATCAAAGCAGACCCAACGAGCGCCCATAAAATCCTCTCATACCTCACTATTATACAACTCCACCACAAAATCAAACTATCCCACCACAGTACCCCCAAACACCTACCATACTCCACCAGTCATTCCTGAACCCCATAATCCCACCAAAGATCACCACTATACTCAAATTCCAGGTCACCAAAACAATCCTATATATGTGGAGACCCTACCTCACTCCACTCCACCCATCTCCTATGCACCGGAATCTGTTGAGAAAGACATACTCATTACGAACCTGGCCGAGGAGCTCAAGAAGTTGACCAGCCAAGTTCAAGGCGTAGAAGGACAAAAGTGGATAGAAAGTCTCAACTATGAAGACCTATGCATACAGCCGGATGTAGAACTGCTAAATGATTACAAACCACCCAAGTTTGAGATGTTTGACGATACATGTGATCCCGGGGTTCATCTAAGGACCTATCGTGACAAGTTTGTCAGGGTCGGAAAAGATAAAAAGATTCGGATGAAGCTTTTTATGAGGAGTCTTACGAGAGATGCCTTGTCCTGGTACATCAGCCAGGATCCTAAGAAATGGTCCAACTGGGAGAGTATGGCATCATATTTCATGGACCAATTTAGGTTCTACACAGAGAATGCACCAGATGTCTTCTACATTAAGAACCTCTAGAAGAAGCCCACTGAGACTTTGCGCGAGTATGCTACTCATTGGAGGTGAGAAGCGGCCAAAGTCAGGCCAACATTAGACGAGGAATAGATGAACAAGTTCTTTGTCAGAGCACAAGATCCGTAGTACTATGAAACGTTGATGGTTATTGAAAACCATAAGTTCTCTTATATCATTAAACTTGGTGAAAAGATCGAAGAAGGTATCAAGAGCGGGATGGTAACAAACTTTGAGGCATTATAGGCCACTAATAAAGCATTACAGTCAGAGGGTATATCTAAGAAGAAGGACGTGAGAGCAGTAATGGTCACCCAAGGACTCCTAACTCCATTCATATACTGAACCTCCCAACTTGTATATCAAACACCCCTACCCACATATCAACCGTCACCTCCACCACATATCAACCGTTACCTCCATCTACATATCAACCCTTATCCCCTAGGTATTCCCAA
Organism: Nicotiana glauca; assembly: GCA_026770625.1. Classification (NCBI taxonomy): domain Eukaryota; kingdom Viridiplantae; phylum Streptophyta; class Magnoliopsida; order Solanales; family Solanaceae; genus Nicotiana; species Nicotiana glauca. Next base: position 106,267 of record MU683234.1, read on the forward strand.
CCAGCCACTACCTATCATACATATAATTCCTAACCATCTCATTTTTAGTTTCCTCTAACTCGCCAAAATTATCCAAGACCACAACCTAATTTTTATCGTAGACCACCCAAACAATACACTGCCATTGCCGAACCTATCGACCAGCTATATAAAATGTTGAAGGCTGATGGTTACATCACTCCTATCCCATTTGTGTTCAAGGAGAACTCATCCCAATGGGTTAACTTGAACAATACTTGTGCATACCTTTCTGGTATGAAAGGGCACACCATTAACGAATGCCACACATTGAAGGCAAAATCTAGACTTTCATTGACAACAAGATCATCCAGGGAAAAGAGGCTATGCCTAATGCCACAGTAACCCCCTCCCAAATAACAGGGGTGAAGGTGTCAATGTGATAGAGATGGATAAAAAATGGGATCCAGAGGGATCAATTGGACTTATCAAAGAGGGTGATGACCCCAATAAACACGCAGTCACCCTCAACCCCATTATAGTACAGGTAAAGCCATCAGTGGAGGTCGAGGTAACAATATCAGTCCCATTTGAAGTTAAGGTAGTACCCACTGTGGTTGCACCTATTCCATTTGAGGTGAAAGTAGCCACACCATTCACAGTGAAAATATAAACATCGCCTCATAGCACCGAGGTTGTTCTAGGGAATTATGTGGCCGCAACTAGAACAAAAGGAAAAACCAAGATGGGAGAATATGGTGCCGCACAAGGGATAACTAGGACTGTAAAGGTCTATACACCTGAATATTTTGGAGAGTCCAGCAAAAAGGCCTCTAACAGACCTCCTGTTATTGAAACAGGTCTAGATGACCTCTAAGAAAGTACGAGAAAGGGAGTATTCAGTCATCGATCATCTAAACAAGACTCCCACTCAAATAACTATCATGTCACTGCTACAGAATTCAGAAGCACACAGGAACACATTGAACGAAGTATATGTGCCCAATAATAGCACAAACAGAGAAATGGCTAACATAGTGGGACAAATATTGGAAAGTCACAAGATCACAATAAGGCGCTACATATCACAGTGCAATGCGAAGACTACTTCATTGCCAGGGTCCTGATCCATGGAGGAACCAGTCTAGATATTTGCCCACTAATAATACTGAAGAGGTTTGGCAAAGGCCTATACGAGATACGAGAAGGGACCATGAACGTGAAGGCATTTGATGGGCCTTAGAGAGATACCATCGGGAAAATTTATCTCTGTCTGCACATGGGGCCTACATGGTTAGATGTCGAGTTTCAGGTGCTGGACATATCAGGATGCTACAATTCTGATGTTGGGACGATTGTGGATACACACTGCTGGGGCTATGGCATCAACTTCACATCACACGGTGAAGTTTGAGTGGAACCATTAGAAGGTTATTATCCATGGAGACTGGAGAAACCCCATTTACACCCGTTATACTGTTCCGATGGTCGAAAATAGGAGAATGCTATGTGGAGAAACTTATCACCATATCGAACGGGTCAATGCAATCGACAAAGATAAGTGGAGGGATAACATGATAGCAAGCATGATGAACTGGGGAGGGTATGAGCCTGGCATAGGTCTTGGCAAAACCCTTCAAGGCATCACCGAGCCAATATTGCCAAAGCGCCATAGTATCACTTTTGGGCTGGGACACCAATACACCTCGCAAGAATACAATGATTGGTCACCACTGTTGATATCCAATTTTTTATACATTTTAAACATGCAGAACTACCTTCAAAATAGCACATATATGCATATATAAGCATGTCCAAGGTTTTTATTATTTTTTCCCATAATTGTAAGGGATTAAATTGACGTACTTTCTCCTTTTTTATACATAAAATCCCCAATAATTGTTTCCAAAATTATTGTATTGTTAATTTATCTATTTAATGTCTATATTTATGCCAAAATATGGCTAAGGTAATTTTTATATATTAGATTTAGTATTTTTAAAGCTAAATTACACATAATTACAATATTAGGCCTTTTAAGAATTAATTATGTTTGATACGCATAAATTTGGATCTCGTATTTTTAAATTATTAATTATGTATTTAAAATATTTTTTGGAACCGTAAATTTATTTTCCAGAAATTGCTTATTATTTTTTATAAATTAAATAGGTGAAATTGGCTATTTAAATAACAATCAAATTTGGCTTACAATTATAGCCGAAATTGGACCCTTTTCGAACCCAATTTCACACCCAAACCACCCGACCCAGATCCTATACACGTCTACCCGACCCAAGCCATCCTAAATCCTGGCCGTTGATCTCTTAGAGCAACGGCCCTCGTTGAACCTTTCCTTTTTAATTCTGAGATACCCTCCTAACCCTAATCACTTTTCTAACGGCGCCGCCCTCAAATGCTCTCATCTCTCTTCTCTCTCGACCTAACCCTAATCATTTTTCACCGCCTTCTTCTCCGGTCATCTTCGGTGTTCACCCTTTCAAACCCAAGCCTCCAATGTGTCTCTCATCACCCTGCTTATCATCTCTAATGCCTTCGAGGGTCCTAGGCCATGTCGATTTAGACCTATGGTTTCTGTCCTGTTACTTATGGGTCTCCGGTGTGATTTTGGGAGGTATCACACATTATATTTCACGATCGCTGAAGTTTCAAGAGGTTCCTTTAATTTTTACTTGGTTTTTCTTTTTTAAACCCTAACTCTATTCTGAATCTCTCAAGTCTATGTTATTTTTATGCTTTAAGCATATCTCCTTCTGTGACTAGCTTATCCTTGAGCTTTATTCTGAAAGATCTTCTACTTTGAACCACCTTTTACTCCCTTTAAGAAACTAGGGTTTTCGAAGTTCTTTCTATCCCTATTTCGACTGATTTCATTGTGATTAAACCTTTTTCTTTGTTTATCTTGACCGATTCTAAAGTTTTACTATTTTTTAAGTCAACTCTATTAAAAAGTCCTAATTTCATATAGAATTTCTTCACTTTGTTACTGTGAGTCTTAAAGATTTTCTTTACTTGTTTATGTGTGTTCGCCTGATCTTCTTTACATGTTTCTGTGTGTTAGATTGGTTTTCTTCTCTCTGGTTCTATGTGTTAACCATGACTACTTGACTTTGTTAATTTTTTGTTGGTTAGCTTGCTTCGAATTGGTTTTTCTACCAAGTCCTTAGCCTACTTGTGTCACTTCTGTATAATTGTGTCCATCTGGATGGCCTTGCATGTCTGCTACACCTGTTCATTATTCTCTATTTATATGTTGAAGTACAGAATCATGACTCCTGCTTGATTGATCCTGATATACTTAATTTATGGTTTGATTGCAAGATTTTCTTATAAAACCTTAAATTTTTACTCGGCTGTTTGAGTTGATTGATTCCATTTCCTTATTTGCTGTAGTGCTTCATTCTTGTTGAATCCTTTCCTTAATTAGTGTATTCTGTACTTAGACTCAATCATATGCTCTATACTTTTACTAATCTTTTTATGGTAAAAATCAGTCTTTCTCAACTGATTTTCTTTCCTTGGTTATCCATGTTGGTATCCGTTTAAGCTGTAATTCCTTGATTAAAGGGGAGTACTTGTATTAATGGGATTCTAATTATTATTACTTCCATAATTGTGCTAAACATTTACTTGTTACCTTATTTTCTACCTATTTTAAAATCTATAAATACCCTAAGTCTTTTATTGCTAAGACACATGACTTGGCTTTCAAAAACCCCTCTCTTACTTAAAAAAAACTCTATGTTATTCTGCTACTATTAGCCTGCTACAAGCCAAGGCTAATCATCTGTAAACCTTGGTTCTTTAATTTTTCTTACCTCTATCTCCACTGGTACGTCCTAGTTTAATTCAAAGTCTCAACAACAACATGTTTTTATTCCTACTTCAGTTTCCTTTATTTCAGGCTAGCTTTTACATGTAGTTTTGTTGTGAAGTCTGTATCTATTCATGCTAATATGATTACACTCCCTTTTAATTCATGCATTCCCTTTGTGCAATTCAAGCATAACGGGACAATTGTATTCTTTTACCTACTATGCACTTTCCACTTTATGAATCCCAAATCCCCTATCCATCCTCTATGTGTTCATGACAGGTTTGTGATTATACCAGTGTCCAACTATCTCTGAGCATGTCCATACCAGTCCTAATACTCCTGCTGACGTCATGTGTCTGTTGTCAATGTATATGCATCCCCAAACCACCTTAACCCTATGTGTGATTACTGAATTCAATCACTTACTGTATGTGGTCTTACCTTGAAATGTTTGATCTCTATTTTACTAATCCAACTTCTTTCAACCATCTCTGTTACTAACTGCTTTCAAAATAGACCTTTCAGTACACTTTTTTTTAAACAAACTTCTTTCAAACATGTTTCCTTCACTTTCACTCTACTCCTAGTTAATAAGTTCTGCCCTTTTTGTGTGAGCCTTGCCTGGGGACCCTTGATCTCCGTCTAAACATGGACACACAAAAGGTGTCCTTTCCATACCGCACTTACTCTATTTTGGCTATGAAATCTCGGTGTGAGCACTGCCCGGGATCCCTTGAGGTGCTTTGGGAACTCTGACACACCCAGATATAAGAAAGTTTATGGAACAATCTTGGCATTTGAGGTGATTTATTACATAACTCAGAGAGGAAGTCCTAATCATGTGCTGAAAAGCTAGGTTTGTTTACAGGCTCTCTATAGTGTAACTCTTTATTTTTCTTTTTTTTCTTTTCTACTTATGCGATTCATTTCTGTGTTGATCTGTAATAATATGTTGTAAACAAGTAATTGGGGTTGGCTAGTGAAAAGGGGAGGGTAGTTACATATGCTATCAACATCAATGGATATAAACCACGTCTCAGGATCATATTTCCTATATGTGCATTAGAATCCATGTGTAAGATGTACTCATTCAAAGCATGTCATGCATTAGATACCATGTTCTTAGGTTTACTATTTCAGCATCTTATTTGGAATCACTTTACCACTTAGAAATTCTGCTTTAGGCTAAATAACAGCATCAACATAAAATTGTTGCTCCTTCACGTCTTGAAATCATGCTGTAATTCTTTGGGCATTTAGAAATCATACTTTATGAGTTCTGCAATCATTCTTCATTTCATATGTGCATGTTAGATCCCTGTTTTAGGATCTTGTTTACACTAGCTCAGTAACACCTAGTTAAACTACTGATGCATGAAAAAGGACATAAAACGGTCTCATGTTTGATTATCTTGTTTAAGTGAAACTGGTCACAATCCATGCATGTCTTTGCAACATTTAGAATAGCATGCTTTAGGTAAAATAACTTCAAAACTATTTTAGAATAATTCTGGTAACTACTCCATATTATTTTACGCCCAAGCCTTAGGTAATAAACTTTACAGTAAAAACCATAACCGTCTTTGTGATTAATGCTTAACTGTCAGCATGTTAAAAATAGTAGGCAAGCTTGATTAGGACTTCTTTCCTGAATCATATAATAAATCTAACTCTGCTGTTATCACTTAGATACCATGTTTAGGATCTGAATTTAGACCTTAATTGTGTATGAGTCGTGATGTTTATGGGTACTGTGTGTGGAGGTATCTTGAGCCTTTCATTTGTCTTCCATGCTCCCCTTAATTGAAGTCCTTCTTATTTATTATATGTCATTTTATTATTATACCTTTAAATTTGAGGGTCTGCCTAGAACCCCCTTTTATAGGATATGAGTCCTAAATACCTCCGGGACTGATAGGAAAGGACGGATAATGGCATGCAATAGGGGTTGAAACCAATCCTCTCTTTAATTACCTTCGCGGTGCGGGAAAGGGTAGATATGGATGTGATGACCGATGTGTTAATACCACGTGTAGCCCCTCTATGAGGAGTGTCATATCGGGTATTGCATTGATCTGATCCATATTATAAACAAACCTAGGATACCCCCGTACATTCCCTAGTATGCTTAGATTGTAATTCTTTTCAAAATCTAGCTTTTTTCATTAATTTCTTTTCAAATACCGGTGTATTTAAACTCAAATTCCCTATTATTTGAGCCATACTTGTTTATCTGCTAATTGTACAAATTCACGAAAATTGTTTGGCCGGGAACCACATTAGTAGATTATGAGGGATGCCTAACACCTTCCCCTTTGGATAATTTCAAGCCCTTACCCTGTCACTGGTTACCAAACGTAGTTATAAATGAACCTTATAGGTGTCCTAACGCACTTTAAATCGTTAGGTTGTGAATCTTCAAAATGAAAACCCCCTTTCCGAAAGGAAAGAGTTTTCCCAACCAAAATGTCATGAACCCGATTTCACGAGAAAAAGGGGGTGCGACAACATGGCAACTCTGCAGCAGATATTTTGGATTTTACCATTTCATACCCTTTTTTTGTGAATTTGTACCCCCTCCCTTTATGTGAACTTATTTGTTTAATTCCTTTAAGCGTTTAATTTCTTCTTGAAAAGGAAAGCTGACATATCTTTGTTGTTTCCTTCCTTTATAACTGCTTTATATTTTAAAACTGCTGTATTTATTGCTTTTTTAACGTGCAAATACATGTCAACATACTATTAGTTATTGCATAACCATGTTCAACATCATACTCTACTCGTGCCAAACAAATACCATAGCAACGCTTGTTGAGTGGTTGCGCCCTTCATATGTCATTAGCCCTAAATTCGGAAAGGCTTATTTGCGGTAAAACTAGTATCGGTGCAGTCGACAGTTATGTTCCTTCCCCCTTGAGGTGTTCTCTCAAGGGTACCAGTCTAAACCACAGAGAAACCTTACTATTCTTAAATTGTGCATGCATCATGGTCGAACCTAGCCGGGTTATTTATGTTGTCCACATAATGATCCTTTAAGATAGCCTTGTGCAAAAGTCCACTGGGTTTCCCTAAACCCAAACGAACATCATCACTTTCTGTGCATTTATTTGGAGAACTAAATGCTTCATGCTAATTATTGATGTTAAATAGTCGAGTCTAGTGGGGGTAAGGGCCTAACCTTGTTTATCTTGTAGAAATATGAGTCACAAAGTCCCCAGATTTGGCATGGTCACCAACATCCACCCAAGATTGATAAGTTGGCGGGAAGATTTACATTCTAGTGAAAAAACCCTCATCAAAAAATACCTCAGTAATACCATCCTCCTAGAGATCCATCCTATCAATATGATAATAAAAGCTTCTACCTTATTTTGGGATTGTTAAAGGGCCATGTTCCGCTTTGGTAACATCGAGATGACATCTTTGCTAGACGAGATAGGAGGACTGGCCGGCCTAGTGCGGGAAACCCCGGGTTTGCTAATGCCTAAGAACCGCATAGTCAAGGGTTTCCTAAAAATGATGGGTTTTAATAAGAATGCAGAATTGGTATACCTAAAGGAATCGTACATCCATTTTGACTACCTGTATGAAAGGTACGGTCACAGCAAGTCATATCATACCTACCATGATGAGTTTCCCATTACCTCCTTGGGAAATATCCATCGTAGTGTATTCGTCTTTATGTTTTGCTTCTTGGGTCTGATCGTGTTTCGAATGAAGAAAGGGAGAATTCATACTAGGTTGGCTATGGTAACAAAGACCCTAATGGAGGGGATTGGTGGGCAGACATTCAGCATTGGACCTATGATAATTATAGACAAATACCGATCCTTAGAGTGTGTCAACGAGGAGCGAGACACTTTGAAGGCTGAAATCTACTACTTCAGCTTTGGCTCATGGAACATCTTCAAAAGGGCGAATACCGATAAGAAATTCAGCGAAGGGCCTGGGATGATCACATCGCTTTCCACCATCCAAAGCAAATGAATTACATCCATGACATGTTCGCTCAGCCTGAGATTATCAAAGAATTGGTTGAAATCTTTAATAATATGACTGAAAAAAGGTTCAATGGATGTTCGAGTGGTTTCTGACAGAGGAGTTCATCTCCCGATCCATAGATGCACCTTTCCTGATACTGATTGGTCTAAGAGGAATATAGCCTTACATCCTTCTTTGAGTTTTGAGACAAGCAGGTAGAAAGCATGTCAGAGCTAACTTCCAAAATGATGATAGTCCCCACAAGTTCTAAGCCCAGCACATATGTCACTGCAAGATCGTAATGGAGAAAGACACCATCGAGCCAGACAGATATCATACTGGTTGTACCCCTCTCTATTCTGGTTGGTTGGAAGACAATTGGGATGGTCTGGGCCAGCCAAGGTTCGTTCCAAGCCATAGAATTAGAGATGAGAAGGTCGAGGCACAAATAAAGTACAACTAGCTATGCAAAAGGATTCGTGAATGCGTGAGCGAACAGTGCGAGATACAAGAGTCCAATAAGAAGCTGATTGAGGAATGGAAATATATGGCTATCTGTTCCAACAAAAGGCTAGGATACTTGGACCAGGGCATAGTAGAACTGGAGGGAAAATTTCCCAAAAGGGTTGAAGACCATCAAAAGGCTGAAGGGATCGAATGTGGACATCTAGCAAGAGCATACCTGTTGCTGGGACTTCGCGAATTGGGTAAGCTGTTCGACGGAGCCAAGGATGTCGAATCTGGGGCAGGTCCTTCTAGGACCAAATAGATAGAAATTTATTTTAAGAATGTAATAAGGCCAATGGCCGTCAGTGACTTCTATTTCTCGCTTATTTAGTGTTGTTTTGGGATTTGCGTATCGTTATCAATAAAATGAGGCATTTAGTATTAAAAGTTTTCTAAGTCTATTTGTCGCTTGGCCTACCTTAGGCACAAAGAGGTTCCCAAATTAGGACACGCTTTACGTTCCCGCACTATGTTTTTAAATATTGCAATACTTTTTATATTCCTCACTGACTTGATTACCTTTTATTTTATTTTGTTTTTATTATTCCCCTTCCTGAAGGTTAGTTTGTGCACTCTGGAATCATCATCTTATTTCACATGATCCAGGGACCCTCCACCCACTCCTCCTCTTAGTCCCATTAAAGGCAAGGACAAGGCAAGAATAAAATGGAAGATTTAAACAACATTAGGAAAGAGAACACAACTAAACGGATAACGGCCACTGATGGCTAGGATATTCGGGTTCCTAACGAGAATGTGTCACAACTTGAATAGAAACTATTAAAATTCCAGGAAAAGCTTGATCATGTTCAAAATCTGGCAAACCTGTCATTTTCCCTCAACACCTCAGATATCATATTCCTCAATGTTCAAAGACCTACACCTCCTCAATATATCCCAAAACAGCATAATCATCCCTCACCTCACCATCACGCTACTCCATCAAAGAACCAATATATCACATCCCACACCCAAAAAACACCCTACTACTCATCGAAGAACCTCAGATCTCCACAAATGACCATTTTCACGCCCATACACCTGGCCACCATAACACTCCTATCTATATGGAGACCATGCCACACTCCACCCAACATATCTCATGCATACCTGAGTTTGATGAAAAGGATCTGCTTATCAAGAACTTGGCTGAGGAACTTAAGAAACTAACCAGCCGAAATTAGGGCATTGCGGGAAGCAAATGAATCGAGGGGCTAAACTTTGAGGACTTTTGGATACAGCCTAATGTCGAATTGCCTGAGTGGTACAAAACTCCTAAGTTTGAAATGTTTGATAGAATGGGTGACCTAAGGGTCCATCTGGGGACATATTGCGAAAAGCTGGTTGGAGTAGGGAAGGATGAAAGGATCCACATGCAGCTGTTCATGAGGAGTTTGAAAGGAGATGCACTATCTTGGTACATCAGCCGAGATCCCAAGAAGTGGTCAAGCTGGGTAGGCAAGGCATCTGACTTTATGGACAGGTTCACGTTTAATACAGAGAACGCGCCGGACGTGTTCTATATGCAGAATTTGAAGAAAAAGCCCACGAGATGTTTCGCGAGTATGCTACTCACTAGAGGTCTAAAGCTGCTAAGATCATACCCGTCTTAGAAGAGGAGCAAATGAACATGTTCTTTGTCAGGGATCAGGACCCGCAGTACTATGAACGATTGATTATTATTGAGAACCACATGTTCTCTGAAATTATCAAATTAGTTGAAAGAATTGAAGAAGGTATTAAAAGTGGTATGGTTAAGAATTTTGAAACCTTTCAAGCCACGAATAAGGTTTTACAGTTTGACGTTGTGTCCAAGAAAATAGATGTAGGAGCCGTTACACAAAGGGCCAAGTCTTCCCTTAAATACAAAGCTTACCCAACACCTCCACTCACATGCTAGCCAACCCCAAATTACCAAGAACCCTCATACAAAGTTCCGCCACCAACTTAACAGTCATCTCCACCTCCTACATATCAACCTTTCACCCAGATTCTCCCAACCCTCTTATATCTACCAAAACTATAATGCTCAACTATCCAATTATCAATCACCCCATGCACACCAAAATTTCCATAGATCCTGACCTATTTTCGATCACAGACCTCCAAAACAGTATACAACCATCGTCGAACCTATCGACCAGCTGTATGAGAAGCTCAAACCTGCTGGTTATGTCACCCCTATCCATGCTGCAACCCTTGAGAATCCTTCTCAATGGTTAACCCAAACAAGTTGTTTGCATACCGCTCCGGCATGAAAGAGCATACCATCGATGAATGTTGCTCTTTGAAAGACAAGATACAATCTCTGATTGATAACAAGATCATTGTGGCAAAGAAACCCGCTCCAAACATCAGCAAAAATTCCCTGCCAGACCATAAGGGTGGAGGTATCACATGATTGAAGTAGAAGATGACTAGCATCCCGAGGGATCAATCGGGTTTATCGTAAAAGGTGATGACCCAAAGAAACCAACAATTACTCTCAATCCAATTATATTTTAGATCCAGTCGTCCGAGGATGCTGAGTTGAATATGTCTGTACCTCTTGAGTTTGAAGCAGCTCCATCCATAAAGACACTGCCACCAACTGAGGTTGAATTTATGTCTCCGGTAAATACAACCTTACAATTTTAGGTTGTTGTCTTGCCACCCAAGGCACATGTTCCATTCGAAGTGGGGATATCTATGCCGATCCCAGTGGCGATGTCAACTATGTCATCATTCTATACAAATGTTGAGGACCTTTGCATACAGCCTAATGTCGAATTGCCTGAGTGGTACAAAACTCCTAAGTTTGAAATATTTGATAGAACGGGTGACCTAAGGGTCCATCTGGGGACATATTGTGAAAAGTTGGTTAAAGTAGGGACGGATGATAGGATCAACATGCAGCTGTTCATGAGGAGTTTGAAAGGAGATGCACTATCTTGGTACATCATCCAAGATCCCAAGAAGTGGTCAAGCTGGGTAGGCAAGGCATCTGACTTTATGGACAGGTTCACGTTTAGTACAGAGAATGCGCCAGACGTGTTCTATATCCAGAATTTGAAGAAGAAACCTACGAGATATTTTGCGAGTATGCTACTCACTAGAGGTCCAAAGCTGCTAAGATCATACCTGTCTTAGAAGAGGAGCAAATGAACAAGTTCTTTGTCAGGGCTCAGGACCCGCAATACTATGAACGACTGATGATTATTGAGAACCACATGTTCTCTGACATTATCAAATTAGCTGAAAGAATTGAAGAAGGTATTAAAAGTGGTATGGCTAAGAATTTTGAAGCCTTTCAAGCCACGAATAAGGTTTTACAGTTCGACGTTGTGTCCAAGAAAAGAGATGTAGGGGCTGTTGCACAAAGGGCCAATCTTCCCTTAAATACAAAGCTTACCCAACACCTCCACTCACATACCAGCCAACCCCAAATTACCAAGAACCCTCATACCAAGTTCTGCCACCAACTTATCAGTCATCTCTACCTCCTACATATCAACATACTTCACCCAGATTCTCCCAACCCTCTTATATCTACCAAACCTATAATGCTCAACCATCCAATTATCAATCACCCCATGCACACCAAAATTTCTCTAGATCCTGACCTATTTTCGATCACAGACCTCCAAAATAGTATACGGCAATCGCCGAACCCATCGACCAGCTATATGAGAAGCTCAAAGCTGCTGGTTATGTCACCTCTATCCCTGCTGCAACCCTTGAGAATCCTTCTCAATGGTTAACCCAAACAAGTTGTGTGCATACCGCTCTGGCATGAAAGAGCATACCATCGATGCATGTTGCTTTTTGAAAGACAAGATACAATCTCTGATTGATAACAAAATCATTGTGGCAAAGAAACCCGCTCCAAACATCCACAAAAATTCCCTACCAGACCATAAGGGTGGAGGTATCACATGATTGAAGTAGATGATGACTAGGATCCCGAGGGATCAATCGAGTTTATCGTAAAAGGTGATGACCCAAAGAAACCAGCAATTACTCTCAATCCAATCATATTCCAGATCTAGTCGCCCGAGGACGCTGAGGTGAATATGTCTGTACCTCTTGAGTTTGAAGCAGTGCCATCCATAAAGACACTGCCACCAATTGAGGTTGAATTTGTGTCTTCGGTAAATACAACCTTACCATTTTAGGTTGTTTTCTTTCAACCCAAGGCACATGTTCCATTCAAAGTGAGGATATCCATGCCGATCCCAGTGGCGATGTCAACTATGTCATCATTCTATACAAATGTTGTACTTTGGGACTATACACCCGAGGTGAGAAGGAAGGGCAAGGTCAAGATTCAAGAAACTACTACAACACAGGGTATGATAAGAACATGTGGAGTCTATACCCCTGAACATCTGGCTGAATCAAGCAAGCATGCCTCCAACCAGCCGCCCCTCATTGAGACAGGTCCAGACGACCTTTGGAGGAAAATACAGGCCACAAAATATTCGCTCATCGATCAGTTAAATAAGAGGCCAGCACAAATATCCATTATCTCTTTGCTGCAAGATTCTAAGACACACAAGAATGCATTGTTAAAGGTGCTAAATGAAGTGTACGTACCAAGTAACATCACTAGCGGGGAAGTGGCTAATATGGTAGGACAAGTTTCGGAAAGCCATAGGATAACCTTTTATGAGGACAATGTGCCATATTAAGGGTTGGGGCACTACAAAACATTGCACATCACCGTGCGAAGTGAAGATTATTTCATCAACAGGATATTGATCGATGGAGGTTCCAGTCTTAACATTTGTCCGCTGGTAACGCTCAATAGATGGGCAAAGGGATGCATGAGATAAAGGATGGAGCAATCAATGTGAAAGCCTTGGATGGTCTTCATAGGTCCACCATGGTTGAGATTAGTCTGCCTGCAGATGGGACCGGCCTAGTTCGAGGTCGATTTACAGGTAATAGATGTACCATCATCTTAAAATTTGCTGCTGGGACGGACATTGATTCATGCTGTTGGGGCCGTGGCATCAACGCTGCATCAGGCAGTAAAGTTTTGAATAGAATCACCAGGAAGTGATAATTCACGGCGACAGTAGAAACCCTATATACCGTCGCCAGACCATTCCGGTGATCGAGAGAAAAAGGAAGCTAGGTGGATAAACTTACCACCATAATGAGTTGGTCAATGCTATCGACAAAGAGAAATGATAGTATATCAAAATTAAAAGCATACTGAGTTGGAGTGGGTACGAGCCTGGCAAAGGGCTCGGCAAGAACCTCAAAGGATCTTTAAACACATAAAACTCAAGAAACAACGCACTAACTTAAGTTTGGGATATGAATACACCTGGGAAGAGTTCAATAGTTGGTAGCCACCATGGCGCGTCCTTACTACCCAGAGAGCAGCCAATACAGCATCTGGAAAAGACCTTCCAATAGGCCGACATTATTTATGGGTCAGATGAAGAAGAAGCACTTGCAGCATTGAAGAACTTGTTTCTAGAGGAACGTAATATGGGTTGTTGCGTTATTCTCGAGGAGGAGGGGGAGGAAGGCCATTCCGTACAAGCTGTGAGCAGAGAGGAACATCTCAAGAATTGGACCATCAGGACAACCAAAGCCTGACAAGCCTCGGGGTAGCAAGGCTAAAACAAGCATTATTCATTGTTTTATTTACTAAATGATTTTCTTTTCGCATTTTTCAATTCCTGCAATAAGATCTTCAATGTTCAAAACAGTTATTCAATTTAATAAAAGCATTTTTGATTTTTCTTATGAATTAATATTTATTGCTATCGTTTTCTCTCCTTGCTTTACCAATACAACATTACTATTACTTGTCTTAATAAACCAATGACTATGGCATACAATGAGACAATGCAACAAACGGACATAGATTCAGAGGAAGATGACATACCTGACGAGATTGTCAAAGAAGTTGAGAATTTTGAGAAGAGACCTAAGTCTAATCTGGACGAGATCGAAATTGTCAACCTGGGAGATTAAAAAACGTCAAGGAAATATGAATCAGCATTCACCTGTTTCCATCAAAGAAAAAAGAATACACAAGAATTCTGCAGCCTACAGACCTCAGATGAATGGAGTTGTAGAAGCCGCCAACAAGAATATAAACAAGATATTGAGGAAAATGATACAGAAGAATAGACAGTGGCACGAGAAGTTATCATTTTCTCTACAAGGATATCGCACCACAGTCTGCACATCAATTGGAGCAACCCCCTATATGCTGGTTTAGAGTACAGAGGCTGTCATTCCCACTGACATAGAAATTCCTTCCCTAAGGATCATGCAATAAGCTGAGCTCGACGATGCAGAGTGGGTAAAAAGTCATTATGAGTAACTAGCCCTTATAGACGGAAAGAGAATGAATGCAGTCTGCCATGGTAAACTCTACCAGAAAAGAATGTCCAAAGCCTTCTACAAAAGAGTCAAGCCAAGACAGTTCACACCGGGGCAGCTGGTGTTAAAGGAAAAATTTTCGCATCAAGATGAAGCAAAAAGGGATGTTATCTCCCAATTGGCATGGTCCATACATGGTTCACCCAGTTTTAACAGGAGGAGCCCTCATACTTGCAGAAATTGACGGGGAAGTCTAGCAGAAGTCGATCAATTCAGATGTAGTCAAGCGTTACTATGTGTAATCTTTATGTTTTCCTTATATGATTTAAATTGAACTATGCCTGACCTAATTCCCGTTTAAAAGGGGATGCATAGGCAGCCATATGGGTTCAATTACAATTTAACAAAAATTTTATTACCCCCCGTAATTGGAAACTGGGGCAGAATTTGGAGGAGGACCCTAAAAATTCTAAAGTAATTTCAGCTGATCGCCATATGAGCAACAATCAGAAATGTCAACCCGTCAAACTGAGGTGGAATTTTGAGCAGGAGTGTGATGAACTGGCCGATTGTCTTAAGAATTAATGCCTCAATCCCCTATTAACTGCTTCCTCTAAGTTCATTTTTGCTATTTTGGTTTGCCGGGACGTTCGGTGTTGGGTTTCGGTGAGTTTTAGGACACTTAGTCCCTAAATGAGAGCTTAAGAGTTGGAAAGTGGCCCGTAGTCGGAACAATGTAAAGACGGACTCGAAATGGAAATTTGATGGTTTCGTTAGCTCCGTTAGGCGATTTTGAGGTTGGGGGCGTGTTTGGAATGTATTTTAGAGGTCCGTAGCTAATTTAGGCTTGAAATGCCAAAGTTTGAATTTTTAAAGTTTCTGGTCCAATGGTGAGTTTTGATCCGAGGGTTGGAATGGAATTCCGAAAGTTGCAGCAGCTCCGTCATGTCATTTTGTACGTGTGTGCAAAATTTCAAGTTATTCGAATGAGGTTTGGTTACGTTTTTTTTTATCAAAAACGTGTTTTGATAGAATTTGAAGTTCTTAGGCTCAAATGCTTGATTTAATTAGGTTTTCGACGTTGTTTTAGGTGTTTTAAGGGTTGTAACAAGTTAAAATGAGGTATTAGGTGTTATTGGTGCTTTTGGTTATGGTCCCGGGGGCCTCGGGATGATTTTGGATGGTTGACGGGAAGATCGGAGAAGTGTTGCAGCAGCTGAACCATTGCTGCTTCTGGTATTTTCGCATCTCCGGCTTGGGAATCGTAGATGTTGCGCTGCAGAAGCGGCTTTGGTCTTTTCCTTCAGAAACCGCAGAAGTGTTGTGATGCCCGCAGAAGCGTTTGCTTGCTCGTAGAAGCGGTTGCTTGTCCGCAGAAGCGGAAACTGGGCACTCAAGGGTAAGCCGCAGAAGCGGCACTTGGTCCGTAGAAGCGGGACCGCAGGTGCGGTCCCTTGACCACAGAATCGGAAACCACTGTAATGAGATAAGAAATTCGAGGGTTTAGTTTCAAAAGTTGGAAAATTAAATTAGAGCTCGGGAGAGGGCGATTTTGAGAGGGTTTGGAAGAGGAGACCATTGGGTAACCTTTCTTTAACCCTTTCTAGTTATATTCCATCAATATTTAGTTAATTTCAACAATTAATTTTGATATTTTGGTAGACATTGGGGGAAAAGTTCTTAGATCTTTAATTTAAAATTTGAGGGATCATTTGTACTCCGATTTTAGTGTTCTTGTTATGTATAGACTCGTGAGAGTACGAGGGTTCTGAAAATGTTAAAATCATCCAGTTCCGAGACATTGGCCTGAGGGGCATTTTGGTCATTTTACCTAAATTTGCGTCTTAGCCTTAAATTAAATAGTAAAATTAGTTGCTTGAGGTGTTATTTACTATATGTAATTGAATTGAATAGATTTGGGCCATTTGGAATCGGGTACTCGTGGCAAGGGCATGGTTTCTAGTTGATTTTTGTGTCGGTTCGAGGTAAGTGGCTTGTCTAACCTTGTGTGGGGGACCTCTTCCCCTTATGACATGATATTTGATATTTGAAAGCCTCGTACGTGAGGTGACGTGCGCGTACTTGAGATAATCGTTGGAAATACATTTTTACTTGAAGTATTTAATTTGAGTTTTTCTTGCTAATATGTTTATTTTAAATTGCAAGGTTATCTTTACGCTAGTTTAGAGAAGCATGTTTATTTGACTTACTTCCCTAAGTGCTTAATCTGTCTTGTTTGTATTACGTGAAGCATGTTAGGCTAGGATTTTTCTATTACTTATTCTGAGTTTAGCATTTATCCTAATATTTTGGGATGTTATTGTGTGTTTTAAATTTAGACTACGGGACGGCATCCCGGGAGATCCCCCTGTACTTGTTATGTTCTGGACTAAGGGTGCGGCATACCAAGAGATCCCTGGAACATGTAACTGTATGTTTTGAGGATACCAAGAGATCCCTCGTGTATATGATGAGGATACTAAGAGATCCTCGGGATACCAAGAGATCCCTCGTGTATATGATGGAGATACCAAGAGATCCCTCGTGTATATGATGAGGATACCAAGAGATCCCCGCCTATTATTATTTCCTGTTATGAGCAGTATTCCTTATGCGCATGTTTTTCATGTGCAGATCTAGGTAGCTCTGCCTAGGCGTATTATTCTCACGGCGGGGAGATCTAGTAGAGATTTCGAGGTACATCTGCCAAGTCCCCAGACCCGGAGTCTCTTTCTTATTCTAGCTTTAGCAGTTAGTATTTCTCCTTTTCGTATTGTTCATTTTAGACATTTTGGAGTTAGAGTTATGTATTTATTTTTTGTTAGCCTGTGTTCCCGTGAGTTTACGGGTTTTGCGGTGATATTGTAGACTTCCACATTTTTGAGTTGTATATGCCGAGCGGCATTTATATACATTTTTCTTTTGGTTTTTCAGTTTTTAATTAATTATTCCACAAGCTCTGTTCTTTTTTTCGCATTGTTAGGCTTACCTAGTTATAGGGACTAGGTGCCATCACGACATGTTCACGGAGGGCGAACTGGGGTCCTGACATAGACCCTCAAAGTTCCGTAGCATGAGATCTTGCAATGTCCTGAACTACGTCACAGTCGTCGGTTCATCTAAAAGCTATTTTGAAGTTATGTCATACTTTTACAAAATCATGCATGTTTATTATTGGAATCGCATTATTTAGCATCGCTACCCCAATGATACATACGTTATCACTAGATCAAAGCCAAAAGAGTCAGGCAAAGCCAGCGGGGACACGAACTAACCTCCACCTTACAAAACACACAATTTTTCTTTGAATGCAGGCAGTACGATTGCGAAATACTTAAAGATATTGTACACCCGTGGGAGAAACATTGTTCAAAAATATGATTCTCAGAACCATTGCACTTGGTGATATTTGCTATCAGAACACTCCAGTGATGTTCCATATGTCACATTGCTCCCAGTACTCACAATGCCACAATCTGCTATCAGCTAAGAAAACTCTACTGTCATTTGCTATCTTATTTCTTGCATAAGGCTACCATTCTACCTTCCTAGAGTAAATGATGTCTCCATCTGCATTTCATAAGGCTACTATTCCGCCTTCCAACTTGCATAAGGCTACTATTCTACCTTTCAATTTGCTTAAGGCTACCATTCTGCCTTCCGAGACTAAACACTGTCTCCATCTAAAATGCATAAGGCTACTATTCTACCTTCCAATCTAAATAAGGCTACCATTCTACCTTCTATGGTTAAGCTCTACCTCCATCTACATATGCATTGCATAAGGCTACTATTCTGCCTTCCAATATGCATAAGGCTACGGTTCTACCCTCCGAGCTTAAGCTTTACCTCCATCTGCATCAGCATTGCATAAGGATACTATTTTGCCTTCCAATCTGCATAAGCCTACCATTCTACCTTTCGAGGTTAAGCTCTACCTCCATCTGCATTCGCATCTTTGAATAATGCTACTCTACTGCCTTTCGACGCTACACTCTGCCTCCAATTTTCTTCAAAACTAAGTGCTATCTCAAGAACTATTTATCTAACTTTCTTACGGGCCAAGCTCTGCCCTTCAATTCGCAAGACTGAGCTATGTCTTGTCCATATCACACTAATGCATCCTTCATGGGCTGAAATATCACCAACTCATCCGAATGCATCATCGTTTGGAGGCACCATCTTCATAGCCCGAGAACACCTTCTCATGGCCTGAAGACCTCTTTCAATCTTTTGCATATCATTATTCAAAGGAGTCATGGTTCGGAGGCACCATCCTCATAGCCCGAGAATATCATTTCATGGTCTGCAAATCGTGCATCAAACAATCCATGGCCAGGACATCATGGTATGAGAACACCATTCCTAATAGTCCATAGACAACATTCACAGTCCAACGGGAACTTGCATCATGTTTAAATTACACAATGTATGTTTGTATCGTTTATTTGCAGGTTGCACGACGAGCAATGGCTATCCCAGTAGGAGCGATTGGACTCCAATTTTCCCAGCCATATCAAACCTCACCATTTTCGTAAGTCGCTTATTCGTCCGACCCTATACGTTGCATCCGTTCTTGTAAAACTCCACCAGTATACTTTGTTGATGACTCCTGAACTACATATGGCATGATTCTTGTAAAACCATGGATATGTAGGATGCTCAGAAACAAGGGTGGGGCCTAATCTCTCAAACTGTTTCGCTTGGTCAAAATTGGTCATCATTTTTTTACCCGAAAATTCTTTTATCCTTCTCGGGTAAAGAGAGGCAGTTGTTGATATCCAATTTTTCTCTATATATTTTAAATATGAATAACTACCTTCAAAATAGCATGTATATGCATATATAAGCATGTTCAAGGTTTTTATTATTTACCCCATAATTTTAAGGGATTAAATTGACGTACTTTCTCCCTTTTATACATAAAATCCCCAGTAATTATTTCCAAAATTATTGTTTTGATAATTCATCTATTTAATTTCAATATTTATGCAAAAATATTGCTAAGGTAATATTTATATATTACATCTAGTATTTTTAAATCTAAATTGCGCATAATTGCAATACTAGCGCTTTTAAGATTTAATTATTTTTCATACGCATAAAATTAAATCTCAAATTTTTAAATTATTAATTATGTATTTCAAATCATTTTGGCACCTTAAATTTATTTTCTAAAAATTTCCTGTTATTTTTTTATAAATTAAATAGGTGAAATTGGCTATTTAGATAATAGCCAAATTTGGCTTACAATTATAGCAAAAATTGGACACCTTTCCAATCCAATTTCACACCCAAACTACCCGACCCAGATCCTATACATGTCTACCCAGCCCAAGCCATCCTAAATCGTGGTCGTTGATCTCTTAGATCAACGGCCCTCGTTCAACCTTTCCTTTTTAATTCTGAGAGACCTCCTAACCCTAATCATTTTTCTAAGGGCGCCGCCCTCAAATGTTATCGTCTTTGTTCTCTCTCAATCTAACCCTAATCATTTTTCACCGCCTCCTTCTCTGGTCATCTCCGGTGACCACCCTTTCCAACCCAAGCCTCCAATAGGTCTCTCATCACCCTGCTCATCATCTCTAAGGCCCTCGAGGGTCATAGTCCATGTCGATTTGGACATAAGGTTTCTGTTCCTGTTACTTATGGGTCTCCGGTGTGATTTTGGGCAAAATCACACCATATATTTCACGATCGGTGAAGATTCAACAGGTTCCTTCAATTTTTATTGGTTTTCTTTTTAAAACCCTAACTCTCTTCTGAATCTCTCAAGATCTATGTTATTTTTACGCTTTAAGCCTATCTCCTTCTGTGACTTGCTTATCCTCGAGCTTTCTTTTGAAAGATCTTCTACTTTAAACCACCTTTTACTCCCTTTAAGAAACTAGGGTTTTCAGAGTTCTTTCTATACCCGTTTCGACTGATTTCTTTGTGATTAAACCTTTTTCTTTATTTATCTTGACCGATTCTCAGTTCTAACTAATTTTTAACTCAACTCTATTAAAAAGCCCTAATTTCTTAAAAAATTTCTTCACTTGTAACTGTGAGTCTTAAAGAGTTTTGTAACGACCCGACCGGTCATTTTGAGCCCTAGCACATCGTTCAGTAGTCTGATGCCATGAGCACCTTCATTACAGTTATTCTGACTTGTACGTGTGGTCGGAATTGAATTTTAGGAAGTCCAGAGTTGATTTGGAAAGAGAATCATTATTTCGGAAGCTTAAAAATGAAAGAATGACCTAAGATTGGAATTTTGAGTAAACGACCTCGGAATCGGAATCGGAATCTTGAGGTTCCAGCAGGTTCGTATTATGATTTCGGACATGGGCGTATACCCGGATTGGATTTTGGAAAACCAGGGAGTGTTTTGGCACCAATTGTGGAAGTTGCCATTTTGGAAGAAATTTCATAAGTTTGGGTTGAAGTGGACTTCAATGTTATCAATGTTTGTTTGGTATTCCAAGATTGTGAATAGTTTTGTACGGTGATTCTGGATTTGGGGGTGCGATCGGAAGTGAATTTGGAGGCCCGTATGTCATTTTGGAGCCACTTGGCTAAAG
This sequence comes from Nicotiana glauca, assembly GCA_026770625.1. Taxonomy (NCBI): domain Eukaryota; kingdom Viridiplantae; phylum Streptophyta; class Magnoliopsida; order Solanales; family Solanaceae; genus Nicotiana; species Nicotiana glauca. The sequence goes on from MU683234.1 coordinate 127,441, forward strand.
ATAGAAATTTGAAGGTTTTTGAGAAGTTTGACCGGAAGTGGACTTTTTGATATCGGGGTCGGAATCTGATTTCGGTAGTTGGAATAGGTTCGTAATGTCGAATATGACTTGTGCGCAAAATCTGAGGTCAATCGGACATGATTTGATAGGTCTAAACACTGGAAATAGAAGTTTGAAGTTCTAAAGTTCATAAAGCTTGAATCGGGGTGTAATTCATGATTTTAGCATTGCTTGATGTGATTTGAGGCCTCGAGCAAGTCTGTAACGTGTTTTGGGATTGGTTGGTAGGTTTGGTTGAGGTCCCGGGGGCCTCCGGTAGATTATGGATGGTTAATGGATCGAGTCCGGAGTTTGAAGAGGGGGCTGGGGCTGCTGCTTCTAGTATTTCTGCTTCTGCGGATTTGGGACTGTAGAAGCGGCCCTGCAAAAGCAAAGAAGAAGCCGCAGAAGCAAATGGAGGTGGAGCAGCCCAGGACCGCAGAAGCGGCCCAAGATCCGCAAAAACGGAACCGCATATGCGGTAGGCCGTTCGTAGAAGCGGAAATTGGGCTGGAGCCTAAGACCGCAGATGCGGCATTTTTGACTGCAAAAGCAGAACCGCATAAGCGGAAATAGCTGGGGCTGAATGGTTGTTTTAAAATCGGATATTTGGCCATTTCTCTCATATTTTTCATGGCTTGGGCGATTTTTGGGGAGCTTCAAGAGAGGGTTTTCATCATCAATGATAAGGCAAGTCATCCCCACATATCTTGAGTTAAATACATCAAATGTGTATGGATTTAAGCATAAAATTTTGTAGAAATAGTTGGGATTTTGGTAGGAAGACCTAGAAATTTTATTCTTGGAATTTAACCATGATATTGGGTATGGAATTTAGAGAAAAATATATATTTGAGTTCCTAAGGTCATGGGCAAAGTTTATCTTCGAAAATTTTTAGATTTCGGGCACATGGGCCCGAGGGCATTTTTGTCAACTTTTCGTTCGGGAGTTAGGAATTTTTACAAATTGGGTTGTAAAGTTTAATTGAGCATATATTAATGGCTTTGTATGACCATTGGCTAGTTTTGGAGCATTGTACATTAGTTCGAGCCTTCAGAAGAATGTAGAGTGTCGATTATGAGTCTTCAGAGCGAGGTGAGTCTCCTTTCTAACCTTGTAAGAGGGAATTGTCCCCATCGGTAAAATAATTGATCATGTGCTCCTATTTGTGGGGGCTACGTACGCATGAGGTGATAAGAGTCTGTGCGTAGCTACTATTATGCTATTGTCCGGGTAGTTAGGACCCAAAAACATGTTATACTTGAATTATTTATGAACCCATCGGTAGCTTGAATTGCTTAAATCATATTGAATTAGTAAGGGGAGTACTAAAAGGATTAAACTTCATTTCTTAAAAATTGTAAAAGGAGAATTGGTTTTATTTGGATAATTATTCCCCGAAAAAAAATTCTAATTGGCTATTTGAGCATGTATATTACGTGTACCTATGTCACATGGATGATACGTGAGCATGGTGATTGTGTATCTTATGTGTACCTACGTCGCATGGATGATTCGCGAGCAGAGTGATTGTTTACTTTATGTTGACCACGTTGCATGGATGATTCACGAGCGGGGTAATAGATGCATCTATGGTTCGTGCCGTTCGACCCTCGGCAGTGCACAATTTACACTTCTGTTGGATCGGGACGTCGCCTCGGTGTGATTTGCGCATGTTATTTGCCGCTTGCGATTTTTTAAAACGTGAAATTTGCCCTTCGCGGCTTGATATAAATTGATAAGATAATAAATAGTAAACCTTGAAAATCCTTGATTTATTGTTGAAGGTGTTTACCTGTTTTTCAATCTTCGTGAATTAGAATTACTACGTAAATCCATAATTTCCTCACATTTTAGTATATTGTTAGTTGACCTCTAGTAAGAGTCGAAGTTGACCATCTTGTCTCTACTTCTTCGAGATTAGACGGGATATTGATTGGGTACACGTTGATTATATACTCATACTACACTTTCGTGCACTTTTGTTGCACTGGTATATGTACCTCTAGCAGCCTACTGGGCGTAGCAGCGCGGATGATTTTTGGACTTGGTGAGTTTCATTATTCGAGGCGACCCTCAACTAGTGTAGTCCCTTTCAGCATATTGTATTTATTTCCTGTCCACTGTAATTCAGACGGAGGTTATATTTTATTTCCCTATCAGTAGATGCTCATGCACTTGTGACACCGGGTTCTGGAGGATTTTGGATTATTCAGTATTAAGTCCTTTATTGACTTTAAGTTCATTTTTTTGTGTGTGTAAAATCTTTATTGTTTAACATTCTTCGTATAAGAAAAATGTTTCTGCAAGTACTAAAATTGGAATTTAATTATGCATTCTTTGTTGGCTTGCTTAACAGCGGTGTTCGGCGCCACCACGACCCTTAGTGGATTTTAGGTCGTGACAACATGATATCAGAGCACTAGGTTTTCGTCAGTCTCACAAGTCATGAGCAAGTCTAGTAGAGTCTCGCGGGCAGGTACGGAGACGTCTGTACTTATCCTTGGCAGGCTACAGGGCTGTTAGGAGTACTTCCATTCTTGATTTCCTTATCGTGCGGTTCAATTCCTTTGAGGCGTATGCCTTTGTTTTCTTCCCACTCAATTTTACGCGACGCGAGTGCTTGTTATAAATCGAAAATTGAAGGATTGTAATGACACTACAAATGTGGTGCAGGATGATTTTCCCTGTATAGTTAATTGGACTATTATAGTCACATTATGGAGGGGTATTCTATTGTTTCAGCTCAGTAACAGAACTTCTAAGAGCCTTGAGACTAGGAACAAGTTGCCATGATACTTATGAATAATTATTCCGTAGTGTTGTTGTGATGGTAGGATGTTTTCCCACGTGTCGGGGCAGTGAATGAATTGAAGGGAGGTTTACTCAGCGTGTAATCAAGGGATTCAGTATTTTATTCCCAGCAGGGGAAAGACAATCGAACTAAGGATGATCAGATATGGACTGGTGGAAGTAATGAGACTTGGTAATTGCAAACGTGGTGGAGTTTTCTCCTATGATGGGGTACTGTTGTCTTAATTGGACGTATTAAGTTTGTCGGTGTTGTGATCTTCTACGATTCGCCTTTGGGGCAAGATATCATGAAATAGTATCATAGATGCAACTATCAAATATCGCAGGGTGTAGTGGTTTAGGATTGAATCAGTATTTCAAAAATTGATGGTTCGAGAAAGATGACCTTCGGAAAAGTTTGGAGTTAGAAGCAAATTGCTGATTCAAGTTCTATGGAGATAAGTTTTGTTGAGGCAACGACTGAGCAGCAAAAGATGAGAAGGACATGTGGGAAGTGTCAGGCAGAGTTTTACACTTATAAAGGGCCAGGCTTAGGCAGCGCATGCCAAGCAGTTTATTAAAGAAGTGAGTTTGCCCAAAGTGGGAGAGTAGGGGAGCTGCATAGGGGCTTGGTAATAAGATGACTATGCGCCTTAAGGAGAGCGTGGAACGATTTGAGAATGTTGGTTCTTGGTTATTGGGGTCTACAGATCTAATTTGAAGTAGGGATTCTTGTGATGTCGGAGATTTAATATAACGGAAAGGAGCAGCTTAAATGAAGAAGGACGTAGCATGACCTTGAATTGAAAGGATGTTATCCCACACTTAAATGATGTCCACTCGGGGTAAATGGTCCTGTGCAGTTGGAGAGTGAGCTCAGACTCAGAATGGGTTATTGATGTCGCAATGATTGTACCCTGTGCAGCAGTGGAAATATGCCAGGGAGAGAGCCTTATATAGGTTGGTTACCTGAGTGAGCAGGTTAGCAGTCGCGTTGATGGTGAGGCTTCTACAAAGAGTTTTATCGGTTATGTAGCAAAAAGTTCGGTCGTGCGATAGCGGTGGGTGAATCAGAGTATAAAAGGATGGGGCTTTGCAGAAGGAATCCGAGAATTTATACGGTTGATCGCGCAAGGTTATGTCGATGAAAGCTAGGGAATCTTGGTGAATACCAGAGTTGTGTAATAGTGTCTTCAAGCTAAGTGGGAGAGTCCCACCGCCTAAGATTGGGTTGCATGGTTAACTACTTGCGAGGTTTTCGTTTATCTGCATATCGATGGGTTGCTTCGGCTTCGCGAAAAGACCATAAGTGGTAATGTGAGCGAATGAATTGTTGGAGGCATGCTATGGTTGGCCTTATTGGCTCATGTTCGGACTTGGAAAAAAGGTTAAGATTTTATGCTTTGTATAGATACAGGTTTCAGAGAAAGTGATTTCGCCGGGTTCTTCGCCGAGAGAGTATTTGTGTGTTATAAGATTTAAGGAGTGGATTATATTCAGGACCAAGTCACAGCGGGTGGCTCTTAATAATGGTCCTAGTGAATTTAGAAATTAATGTGTGGTACCCAATGATTTCGAGCCTATAAGTACAGTTAAGAATCAAGCTTTGTAGCAGCTTATAAGAAGGTGCCCAGAATGTCCTGTGAAATTTTGACTTGTGGTGTAGCATTTGAGTGATATGAAATAGTTCGTGGGAATTGAGACAGCCTGGTCTCATGATTCAAGGTTACTCGGGGTGAGTGTAGATGTAGTATGTTATGTGTTGAATGGAGTTAGTATTATTTCTAAGGCAAGCAAGGATAAATTGGAAGAAGGTAGAATGACTAGCAATAGTTGAATTGGCATATTGGGGCCAGCGATCAGTTCATTCAGCATGATCAAGTTATGTGTATGATTTGTGGCGGTACGTGTGAGGCTTATCGGCCGCCATAATTGATGCTATTCAGAAGCATTCTTCTGTTATGGCTTGTTAAGTGGAAGCGGATTCCGGTAGGGCTATGGTGGCTTGGACCACTACTTAGAGATTTTCATGTTCTACGGTTATGAGAATCCACCTGTGTGTTGCTATGGTTCTCCTGAAGTGAGTTAAGGGAAAAGCTTTTATATGATGAAGTATTAGCCCGATAGTGGTTCCAAAGCTATGATGAAAAGCATGTTCTATCATATATTGGCATGTTACTTGTAGTGAGTGGTATAGAATTTGAAGTAAAGATCAAGGTAACAGCTCGGTGTGGACAAGGATGTCACAATCTCGGATGAGTAGGAAAGGAGTTTCGGTGTTTAAGGTAAGTTGCAATTGTCTTCAGCGTCACCTGAGATTGGTGTTCTGTGAAAAAGGCTTTGCATCCTGGTTAATGATTTTTAATCACTTTTCAGTATTAGTGCGGCCGGTGGTCTGGAGGTACGACCCAGTTAATTGTTATGGTAAGTTGTGGGAGGGTGTCCCACAAGAAGATTGTATAAGTGTGGCAGGTAGTCACTGGATTGATTAAAGATTTAAACCAAGTATGAAGGTTGTGATAATATCATTGATTTGAGAATATATGCATGGAGGGCACTCAGTTTATTGGGTTGTGGACCGCGGAGGATCACTCCTGTTGGGATGGTTGTTCTTGTGTGTTATTAGAAAAGGGAATTTAGTATGGACCTTTGAAGGGTCATTGGCCTAGTTTGGTACGATCAGGACCGGCTTGAGGTCTGTAGATGGATTTAAATGTGGATATGGGCTCTATATCAGGACAAACGTGTTCATTTCAGTAATGCGCTTCTTATATAGGAGTAGACAGGGTGTTATCTCGTTGTCAGGTATTTCATGTAATGATATATTGCGCCGTGTGAGTTGTGAGATGGTTTGGGAAATTGCTTATGTGTATAGGATTCGCGTAGAGATGATGTTATATGAGCAAGATGACTTTTGAGATTTCAAATCCTATATCGCACCTCAGTTGTGCTTGAGTTTTTGTGGCTTCTGGCGCTAGATGTCTCCCCAGAGATGGAATCATGCACTTAGTGTGCTTGTAACCAATATTCGGAATATTATTGAAATGAGCAATCTAGCTCGGTGTGTGTCTCCTTATGTGAGTATTATGGGCGGATCGGGTGGCACGCCGCCATGGTTATGTTGTTCGGATCAGGTTGTGCGCCGCAACAGTGTAAAGCTGAGTACAGTTCCCCGTATCTGTTTTTAAGTGTTTTGTTTCCTATTTTTTTTATGAGGAAAGCTCATGCAAGCTGTGTTCTCGCGTCGCATGTATGATTCACGAGCGGGGTAATTGGATTTCCTTTCCAGAGTTCGTTTTCATTGTATCGTGTTCCAATTGGTAGCCCATCGGCACATTATCGCATCATATGAGACTTTTGATTATGTCTTGGGCGGCTTAGTGCCTGAGTAGTTCGTACTGGGTGAGACGAGGTTTTGGATTTAGGATCAGTGCAATCTGAGTATATGAAAAATATTAAGGAGCAAAGATCATTATTTGTTTCAGAATGTGGTAATTCTTCTTGTCTAAAGTATAGACTGAATGATTTGTTGACTCGGCAGTTGATTATGAATTTTTGCACATCTCTTCTGTGGTGGTGGCATTATAAGGGTTAGAGTAAGATCTGTGTATGTCATTGGGTTAAATGGGAGCATCCGTTTCGTGGAATTTTGACTAAGTTGATCAGAGAAAGTTATTGTGGTCCTATGAGTAAAGTGGTGCAAGTTGTGAACTCAGCAAAGTTATGCAGTCACGTCTGGGTATAGCGTGTAGTTATTGATATGATGAGCGCATGTTGGAAACAATCCTAGCATTGAGTTCTGGATGTTTCAATTGGACTTTAAGGCGTATCTACTTGAATAAAAGAGAATATCTTTAGAATCTATCGAGCTAATGTGCTCAACTAAGTTGTGGTAGCACGGGAAGGTACATGAGGTGCTAAACAGTGCTTTCAGACTACTTTAGTAAAGTTCTCAGCACGTTCGAGGATGAATGTATGTTTAAGTGGGAGAGAATATAACACCCGACCGGTCTTTTTGAGCCCTAGCACGTCGTTCAGCAGTCTGAGGCCATGAGCAGCTTCATTTCAGGTATTGTGACTTGTACGTGTGGTCGGAATTGAATTTCGGCAAGTCCAGAGTTGATTTGGAAGGAGAATCCTTATTTCGGATGCTTAAAATTGAAAGAATGAAATAAGATTGGAATTTTGAGTAAACGACCTCGGAATCAGGATCTGAAGGTTCCAACAGGTTCGTATTATGACTCCTGACTTAGGCGTATGCCCGGATTGGGTTTTGGATAATCCGGGAGTGTTTTGGCGCCTATTGTGGAAGTTGGCATTTTGGAAGAAATTTCATAAGTTTGGTTTGAAGTGCACTTCAGTGTTATTAATGTCCGTTTGGGATTCGTAGACTATGAATAGTTCCTTACAGTGATTCTGGAGTTGGGGGCGCGATCGGAAGTGAATTCGGAGGCCCGTAGGTCATTTTGGAGCCACTTGGCTAAAGATACAAAATTTGAAGGTTTTTGAGAAGTTTGACCGGAAGTGGACTTTTTGATATCGGGGTTGGAATGCTATTCCGGAAGTTGGAATAGGTTCGTAATGTCAAGTATGACTTGTCCACAAAATCTTAGGTCAATCGGACATGATTTGGTAGGTCTAAACACCCGAAATAGAAGTTTGAAGTTCTAAAGTTCATAAAGCTTGAATTGTGGTGTAATTCATGGACTACTACTTCCATTAAATATGTTTCCATTTATAATTCAAAATTTTTATTTTGTCTTATAATTTCAAAATAGCTTCATTTTAGCTTGCCACTTAGCTTAACCACATGCTTCACTACTCTCCTTTTAATATAATATAGATTTCAATCCCTTACCCTTTCTCTGGTTACCAAACATAGTTATAAATGAACCCTATAGGTTCCCTAACGCACCTCAATTCGTTAAGTGGTGACTCTTTAAAATGCAAACCCCCTTTCCAAAAGGAAATAGTTGTCCCAACCAAAATGTCATGAACCGGATTTCGCGAGAAAAAGGGGGCAGGACAACCACCATGGCGAGGTCTCTTCTATCCACTGGAGCATCCTATACCGCTATTGAATCAGACCTTCCAATAGGCCGACATCATATGGGGATCAGAGGAGGAAGAAGCACTGGCAGCCTTAAGGAACGTGTTCTTGGTGGGTGAGGACATGGACTGTTGTGTAATTATTGAGGACGAGGAGGAGGAAGGCCCTACCATCCGAGCTGTGGAGAGAGGATCATTCCTCAAGAATTGGACTATCAGACCATCCAGGGCCCGCCGAGTCCCGGGATAGCAAGGCTGAACAACATATTTTTGTTTATTTTCTAAGAAAAATGATTTCACTTTATGGATTTTATTTTAAATAATATTTCCAAGTGTTTGAAAATGTTGTTTAAATTATTGATAGTCGTTTTTATGCTTCAATGAATCAATATTTATTAGTACCATTTTTCTCTCATAACTTTATCTATACAACATTACTATTTCCTTTCTCGTTGAACCAACAAATGTGACATGTAATGAGACAACGTAACAAAAGGATAGTGACTCAGAAGAAGAAGATGCCATACCCAAGGAAATTTTCAGAGAAGTAGAAGACTTTGAGAACAAGCCTAAGTCCAATCTGGACGAAACAGAAATAATCAACTTGGGCAACTCTAAAAGGTATGAGTACATCTTTGCATAGATACAATTATATGACCGGGTTAAGTACATCCATTGTGGCTCACAAGTTGCCCCCACAAACCCAGCGTGTGCACAAGTAAAACAGAAACTCAGGAAGTTCAAGCCTGACATGAGTCTTAAAATAAAGGAGGAGGTTACTAAGCAAATCAATGTCAAGGTCCTCAGGGTGGTTGAATACCCAACTTGGCTAGCCAACATCGTGCCACTTCCAAAGAAGGACGGGAAGGTCAGGGTCTGTGTTGATTATCGAGATCTCAATAGGGCGGCCCAAAGGATGATTTCCCACTTCTAAATATACACATCTTAATCGACAATTGTGCCAAATATGAACTCCAATTATTTGTGGATTGTTTTGCCAATTACTATCAGATCTGGATGGACGAAAAGGATGTTGAGAAAACGGCTTTCATTACACCATGGGGAGTATACTATTATAAGATGATGCCATTCGGTCTAAAGAATGCTGGCACCACCTACATGAGGGCTATGGCTACCATTTTTCATGACATGATACATAAAGAAATGGAGGTATATATGGACGACATCATCATCAAATCAAGAAGGCCACAGATCATATAGCCGATTTTGAGAAAGTTTTTTGACAGACTGCGGAGATACAACTTGAAACTAAACCCCGCAAAATATACAGTCGGGGTTCCTGCCGAAAAGTTACTTGGGTTCATTGTCAGCTGCTGAGGGATAGAATTGTATCTGTCAAAAGTCAAAGCCATCCAAGAGCTATCGCCGCTGAAGAATAAGAAAGATGTAATGAGTTTTCTAGGATGGATAAACTACATCAACCGATTCATAGCCCAGTCCACAGTTGTATGTGAGCCTATTTTGAAGATGTTGAAGATAGATGGTGCAACTAGTTGGACAGATAATTGTCAAAAGGCTTTCGACAAGATCAATGAGTACTTATCGACACCACCAGTCTTGGTCCCGCCAAAGCCAGGTAGACCCTTGCTATTCTAATTTGCAGTATTCGATGGAGCCTTCGGCTACGTTCTGGGATAGCACGATGAGACAGGGAGAAAGGAACAGACTATCTATTACCTGAGTAAGACGTTCACTCCATATGAGGCGCGATACTCTCTATTAGAACGTACTTGCTACGCTCTGACCTGGATAGCTCAGAAGCCGAGGCATTACTTTTGTGCCTACACAACGTACCTCATATCATGGATGGATCCCTTAAAATATATCTTTCAGAAACCCACACCCACTGGCAAGCTGACAAAGTGGAAAATCCTGTTGAGCGAGTTCGGCATTACTTATGTAACTTAGAAACAGTCAAGGGATAGGCACTAGCAAATCATCTTGTTAATAACCCCGTGGAAGGAGAATACGATCCCTTAAAAACATATTTTCCCGATGAAGAGGTGTTATTCATCGGAGAAGATATTGTTGAATCCTACGAAGGTTGGAGAATGTTTTTCGACGGAGTAGCAAATTTCGGGGGAGTCAGCATTAGAGCCTTCTTGGAATCGGACACTGGCCAACATTATCCGATATCTGCTAAACTCAGATTTTCCTGCTCCAACAATATGGTAGAGTATGAAGCCTGCATTCTAGGGAATAACATGGCTATCGACATGAATATTCAGGATCTTCTGATAATCGGTGATTTAGATTTGCTTGTGTAACAAGTACAAGGAGAATGGGCCACCAAGAATTCTAAGATATTGCCATATCTGTACCATGTGCAGGAATTAAGAAAGAGGTTTGCGAAGATCGAGTTTCGACATGTTCTCAAGATTCAGAAAGAGTTTGCCGATGATTTGGCCACTTTGTCTTCCATGATACAGCATCCCGACAAGAACTTCATCAATCCCATCCCAGTAGGATCCATAGCCAGCCGGCGTATTGTACCCATGTTAAAGAATAAACATACGGGAGGTCTTGGTTTCACGATATCAAAGAATATTTGGCAAAGGGAGAATATGCGGAGCATGAAAATCATACTCAGAAACGTACGCTTCGGAGGTTGTCCAACAATCTTCCACACCAGAAGAACCCATGATCTTGGATTGCTAAGGTTTGTTGACACAAAAGAAGCTTCTAAACTACTTAAGGAGATACATGCTAGGACCTGCGGCCCGTATATGAATGGTTTTATCTTGGCCAAGAAAATACTTAGGGTCAGTTATTTTTGGATGACCATGGAAACAGACTACATCCAGTGCATACGAAAGTGCTTCCAATGTCAAGTGCATGCAGATATGATATAGGTGCCGCCAAATGAGCTCAATGCAACAAGCTTACCTCAGCCGTTCACCTCTTGGGGAATGGATGTAATTAGTCCAATCGAGCCCACCAGCTCAAATGGGTATCGGTTCATCTCGGTAGCTATTGATTACTTCACTAAATGGATCGAAGCAACATCTTACAAGGCAGTAACTAAGAAAGTCGTTGTAGATTTTATCCGCGACCGAATTATTTGTCGGTTTGGTGTTCTAGAATCAATCATCACTGACAATGCATCCAATATCAACAGTTATTTGATGAAGACCATGTGTGAGACTTTCAAAATCAAGCACAAGAATTGCACAGCCTATAAACCTTAGATGAACGGAGCTATAGAAGCTGCTAATAAAAATATCAAGAAGATACTAAGAAAAATGGTAGAAAAGCACAAATAATGGCACGAGAAGTTGCCGTTTGCTTTATTGGGATATCGTACCACAGTCCGAACATCAACCGGGGAAACTCCCTGATTATTGGTTTATGGTACTAAAGTTGTTATTCCCGCTGAAGTGGAGATCCCTTCTTTGAGAATCATACAAGAAGCTGAGCTCTACAACGCATAGTAGATAATGAGCCGTTATGAGCAGCTAGACATCATAGATGGAAAAAGGATGAACGCAATGTGTCATTGGAAACTCCATTAGAATAGAATCTCCAGAGCCTTCAACAAAAGAATCAAGCAGAGGCAGTTCACACCGGGGTAGTTGGTGTTGAAGAAGATCTTTTCGCAACAGGATGAAGCCAAAGGGAAATTCTCTCCCAACTGGCAAGGCCGTTACATGGTTCGTAGAGTATTGACAGTAGGATCCCTCATACATGCATAAATGGACGGAGAAGTCCGGCCAAAACTAATCAACTCAGATGCAGTCAAGTGATACTATGGGTAACTATTTAAGTTTTCCCAAAATAATGTAAATCGAATTACGCTTGACCCGATTACTATTTAATATACGTACGCAACCCTGTGGGTTCGGTCATATCATAATAAAATTTTCATTTTCCCACCCCCCAGAACCAGAAACTGGGGAAATTTTTTAAGATGACCCTCAAAATTTCGGAGCCAACGCCATCATATGCCAAAAAGTCAGAAATCAATCAGAAACTGGCAAAGAATTTTGGGGAGGACCCTCAAAATTCCGAAGTAATTTTAGCCAATCACAGCATGTGCAGTAGTCAGACGTGTCCATCTAACTGGGGTAGAATTTTGAGGAGGACCCTAAAAATTCTATAGCATGAGAGGTTATGATGTCTCGGATCGTATCACTATCGCTAGTTCATCTAACAAATTTCTAAAATAATTTGTTTTTATTATGTCTTTGAAACTATGCATGCTTGCTTGTAAAATTACTCTATTTAGCCAAATATACCCCCACTGATTTGAACAGGACCTTCGGACCAAGCGAAGCAACCAAGAAAGCTGATGGAGGCACGAACCGACCTCCACCTTTACAGAACTCGTGATTTTTCTTTGGATGCAGGAGCGAACAATATACATGCTTCCAAGTCACAATCTTCATAACAACCGTGATACTGAAATATATTATTAGTTAAGAAAACTCTACTATCACCTGCTATTTTATTTTCACATGGGACTAAGCTCTATCCTGAATCTTGCATGAAACTAAGCTCTATCTCCATCTGCATGAGGCTAAGCCCTGCCTCGGATTCTGCATAAGGCTAAACTTTGCCTTCAATTTGCAAGGGACTATGCCCTGTCCCAAATCTTGCACGAGGATAAGACCTACCTCTATATCTACATAAGGCTAAGCTCTGCCTTCCATTTGCATGGGACTAAGCCCTGTCCCGAGTCTTGCATGAGACTAAGCTCTGTCTCCATCTGTATTAGGCTAAGCCTTACCTCTATATCTGCACGAGGCTAAGCCCTGCCTCCATATCTGCATAAGGCTAAGGTCTGCCTTCCATTTGCATGGGACTAAGCCCTGTCCCGAATCTTGCATGAGACTAAGCTCTGTCTCAACCTGAATGAGGTTGAGCCCTACCTCCATATCTGTATGAGGCTAAAACCTGCCTCCATATCTGCATACGGCTAAGCTCTTCCTTCCATTTGCATGGGAAAAAACCATGTCTCGAATCTTTCATGAGACTAAGCTTTGTCTCCATCTGCATGAGGCTAAGCCCCGCCTCCATAGCTGCATGAGGCTAAGCACTGCCTCCATTTTGAATAAGGCTAACCTCCACCTTCCATTTGCTTGAGACTAAGCCATATCCCAAATCTTGTATGAGGCTAAGCCCTGCCTCCACATCTGCATAAGGCTAAACTCTGCATTCCATTTGCATGGGACTAGTCCCTGTCCCGAATCTTGCATGAGGCTAAGCCCTGATTCATTTCTGCATAAGGCTATGCTCTACCTTCCATTTGCATGGGACTAAGTCATGTCCCGAATCTTTCATGAGGATAAGACCTACCTCCATCTCTGCATAAGGCTAAGCTTTCCCTTCCATTTGCATGGGACTAAGTCATGTACCGAATCTTGCATGAGACTAAGCTCTATCTCCGTCTGCATGAAGTTAAGCCCTACCTCCATTTTTGCATAAGGCTAAGCTCTTCCTTCCATTTGCATGGGAGTAATCCCTGTCCTGAATTGTGCATAAAACTAAGCTCTGCCTCCATTCTGCATAAGGCTATGCTCTGCCTTCCATTTGCATGGGACTAAGCCCTGTCCTGAATCCTACATGAGACTAAGCCATGCCTCCATTCTGCATAAGGCTAAGTTCTGGCTTCCATTTGCATAGGATTAAGCCCTGGAATGAATATTGCATGAGGCTAAGCTTTGTCTCCTATTTTCATAAGGCCAATCATTGCCTTTATTTACTGAGATTAAGCACCGTCTCTCCGACACTATCTATTTCCTCATCTTCCGGGCTAAGCTCTTCCCTCAACCTCACAAGACAAGGCTTTTTGTTTTTAGCATCATAATATTGCATCGCATGGGCTGAAATATCATCAACGTGTCCAAAGGCGTCATCGTTTAAAAGAACCATCCTCATGGCCGAAAGATACCAGGCCATGGCCGGAGGATCTGTCAAATTTTCGTATCATTATTCAATGGTGTCATTGTTCGGAGGCACCATTTTCATGGCCCGAAAACATCATTGCATGGCCTGCAAATACCCTATCCAACAATTCATGGCCCAGGACATCATGGTCTAAGGACGTCATCCTTAACCATCCAAAGACAATTTTCATGGTCCGAGGAGAATCTGTATCATGTTTAAATTTCCACACAAATATATACTTGTAGTATCTCTTCACTTATAGTTGACCTAACAGGCAACCACTACCCCAACAGGAGCAATCCCAATCTTTTTCTTTCGAATTATCTCAAATCTGACTGTTTACCATAACCATCTTTCCACTCATTCCAACGTCTCGTGTATGTTCTTGCGATTACTTCATCGGTATATTCCACCGATGAATCCAGAACTCCACATGGCCTGAATCCTGTAAAGACATGGATATGTAGGCATCCTAGTGAACAGGGTTCGGCCTCTATTTTCAAAACATCTCGATCGATCAAAATTGGCCATCATTTCTTTACCCAAAAACTTTTTCGTCCTTCCCGGGTAAAGAGGGGCAGCTGTTGATACCCAATTTTTCCCTATAATTTTTTAAAAAAAAAATGCATATATACCTCCAAAACCATGCATTAGCATCAATTAATATTTTTCCATAATTTTTGAAATTTTAAGGGTTTTAATTAAATACTCCAGTATTTTATTTATGCAAAAAGTTATTAATTACACCACAAATAATTTTATAATAACTTTTGTCGATTAATTTTATTATTTACATTTGCACTATGTTTTAATTATTGTACAAATAGCCATATTTGCAATTTTGGGGTTATAATTGCAATTGCTTTATAATTATGGCTCATGCATGCATTATTACATTACTTTACTAGAAAATAGCCTTTTATATTTTTTAAATACTAGGTAATAATTCTTAAAACATTTCTTCATATGAAAATCATTTTGGTAATCTATTAATTAATTTTAAAATTATTTTTTATCAATTTAATGGGTATTTAATAAATCACCCTTTTTATTTTCGGACCTAGCCTAATTAAAACAGCCCAATTTCAATCCCAATTCAATTAAAATTAGCCCAAATCTACCCAGACCCAAATTTTATCTGACCCTAACCCAATTAAACCTACCCGACCCAGCCACTCCGTTTAATCGTGGCCGTTAATTTTTTAGATCAACGGTCCACGATTAAACTTACCATATTAATCCCAAACGGCCCATAAACCCCTCATTTCTTTCATTTCTGCCGCCCTTCGTTCCCTCGTCTCTCAAACGCTCTGTCAACCTAACCCTAAAACCTAGCCGCCGTCACCTGCAAAACTCCTATTCTATGGGGTTTCTCTGTATTTTTTAGATCTTGCGGGCCTGCTACATCTTCTTGTTGTTCGATTTTGTTGATCTATGAGAGAATCTCAAAGAGATTCAACCTGGTTTTGCTCGAAACCTTTTCATAGGCCTGTCTATCGCCATTTCCGTTTGCGAGTGTTGTTTTCTTCCTATTTTTTGTTTGAATCTATGGGTTTAGACGGATTTATTTTCGTCCCTGTCATTTTGCAAAACCCTACTCTTATGACTACTTGGGTTTGTTCAGATCCTTGTAGATCTGAAGTTTTTTGACTATTATTTGGTATTTTTATACAAAAAAAACTTTCTATTTCTCTTATCATTATTTGATTTCAGTAATTTTTATGAACTATGGTCCATCCTAAGTTCTCTTCAAAAGATTTTTAAACTTCCAAGTGTTGAATCTGATTATTTTTTACTAGCTTGATTGATTCTCGTGTATATGCTTAAACCCTAGACGTTTTCTGTTTGTGACATTGATTACTTCAAATTTCTCCCATTATTTGTTTATTTCTTTCAACCCAATATACTAATTGATGTCTATTAGGTATTTAAATAATTTTTCCTATTATAATCAGTATTTTTGGAATTTTTACTTACTTTCCGTGTTTGTGACCTTTAATTGGTGTTACTTGCCTTATTACGATTAATTAGTTAATTTATGGTCAATAAGTAATTTCTTTACCTTATTTGAGTCCCAATCAGGGCTGGTAATTGATTCTCCTTGTGCTATTGCGACCTTCACGGATTCTATTTATGCGGATTGGTTGGGATTAGCCCCAATTAATACATTGGTTATATTTACTTGCCTTATTTACGGATTTTAAACTATTCTCGCCTTATTTGTCTACTTTACTAATTTCTATATATACACTATCCTTTTTATTCTTCTACATGAACAATAGTTCACAAACACACTCACACACAAACTTTGCTCTCGTCTCTCTCTACTACTTGTGTTTATTGCTTGTCTAGTCGGCTGAAAGCCAAGACTAGACTGTTGAATCCTGGCTACTTTACTTTCTGCTTCTTCTTCTTCTGCTTCTTTAACTAGTATGCTCTCTTTATTACCATTCGATTAAACCCACGTCTTTCTATTACAATCAGTATGACTTCTTCTAAACATGTATGTTTTCCTTCTTAGCATGTCTACTAATATTTTAGTTCAACTATGTGCCTTGTGATCAACATATTCACTTTTCTATTATTAAACTAGTAGGATCCCTATATCAGTCTGTCTATCTTTAATTAAACCTATATGCTTCATATTGTTCCTACGCAGCATGTGTACTGCCATACAATTAGACTATATGCTTCCTGCTATTCAATATGTCCCCTTATAATTAACATGCTTTCTTTCTGCTTAATCAAACCGATGTGCTTGTGGCATTAGTATGTCTGCTTGTATTTTTGATGCAATAGCATACCTACATCTATTTGATTGAACCTATGTGTCTTATTCTCAATCTGTTTATTCCTGGTCTAGCTATACTTATGTGTTTCCACATGAGCTAGACTCATGCTTATTTCTTTTCACTAGCATGTCCTTTCTATTATATGCTCACCTCTGACCAACAGTTACTCGGAAGCCATGTTGTCCCTTTGCATATAACTATGTGCTCATCTAGTAACAGTTAATAAACAAAGATGAATGTGAGTCTTTGCTTTGATGTTTTATGATCATGTTATGTGTGCTTTTAGTTTACTGAACCATTGTTCAGAATGCTTCCTAAACTATTTTTCACTCCTAATATGTCCTTACTTCTAAACTGGGTCATACTTCTAACATTGCCTTCACTTTTAAACTATTTTCACTTCTAAATGTTCTCCCATGTTAAACTAGGTTCACCTCCGAATTGTTTTGCTTCTGAACTGTCTCTTAAAACTATTTTTCATTCTTTCAAGAACTATCTCCCACTCTCCCTCTTAGAATACCTAGGCTCTTGCCCCTCCAGTATCGGTACTGCCTAGGAATCCATGAGATACCTCCGAACTTAGGCATACTGGGCTGGCCTCTCCACACTACACTAATAACTACTTCTCTTTGGATGTTTTCTAGTATGAGCATTGCCCAGGGTCCATGAGGCCCTTGGGAACTTTGACACCACCAGGATACTATTGGATGCACTATGAGGTTACGACATTTTGGATTGGTTGAAGTCCTGGTCTGCCAGGTTTATCCTTTAGGACTATATGCACGCTCCCTATAGTTGTAGCAATTTCACTTCTGTAATTCTTTATTAATATTGGTCTATAATAATAATCTTTGTAAAACATATATTGGATAAATTAGTAAAATGGAGGGATTCTTATATGATTTTTGTGGGGAAATCGGGTAAAAATCACGCCTCTAGGTCTACATTATGCTTACTTGCATTAGATATCATGCTTTAGGTTTATATTTTTCTTGCTTGCATTAGAAATCATGCTTTATGTTTACACTATGTTTAACTGCATCAGAAACCATGCTCTTAGGTTCACTTGGCATACTAGACAACATGTGGAGGTTAAATGTGAGCCTTTTAACTGTTCTATCCTTGGTCCAGTCCTACGTGTTTTGTTTGTCGCCTAGATTTTTCTCCTTTTAATTACTGTAGGAGAGTCTAGATCCGCCTTAACTAGAAGTTCTAAATACCTCCGGGACTATATAATTAAAGGGACGGGTAATGCACACATAGGATACATCTTAAGGTTGCTAGAACGCTTTAGGCTTTGAACAAAGAAAGGGTAATTGGATAGTAAAGGATATGATGACATGTTCACTAATGCCACGTATAAACCCTCTATTTTAGGAAGGCTTACCGGGTATTGTACAAATGTGATCCTATATTCTAACAAACCTAGGACTTTTCTTATTTTATTTACATATGTGTGCTTAGACTGCTCATCTGTCTAATCTCCTTTATTTTTATATGTGTGCTTAGACTGACTATTTGTTAAATAACTAATTAAAATAATTTGAGTTCGGTCGGGACCCACCGTTGTGGACCGCAAGGGGTTCCTAACACCTTCCTCTCAAGGTTATTTCGAGCCCTTACCCGATCTCTGGTAATGTAAACCGGTTTCATGAGTTACTTGCTTTAGGTAATCTAACAAACCTTAAATCGGTTAGGTGGAAAATCTCCAAATTAAAATACCCAATTCCCAAAATAAAATTAGTTATTCCCAATGAATGTCGAAACCCGAACTCCGCAAGGAAAAAGGGGGCGTGACACTAGCTAGTCTTGGAATTCGGTTACTGGATTCGGGTCTTATTAGAATTACTATTTAGGATACGGCAACATCCTCTTTAGTAACTGAAGTGAAGGAATGCCAGTAAGAGGATCCCTTGCTAGTTCATTATAGGAATACCACCCCTAAGAAGGAGAAGACACCGTTTGAGATTAGAGAAGATGCGGTCCTCAGATATCTAGGACGATTAAGTGTGTATCATGATATCAGGGAAGTATATTTGTAGGATGGAATGAAAAACGATATAGCAGAGTTTATTGCTCAGTGTCCTAACTGACATCAGGTTAAGGTTGAGCATAAAAAAACCAGTGTATTATTGCAGGCTATGGAGATTCCGACTAGGAAATGGGAAGTTGTTAATATGGGTTTCATCATAGGCTTACCTCGTACCCCGCATAAGTTCGATTCTATATGGGTGATTGCTGATAGTCTTACAAAATCAGCCAATTTTCTGCCCGTTAGAACTACATACTCCGCAGAGGATTATGAAAGGCTTTATATTAAGGAGATAGTACGACTGCATGGTGTCCCTGTCTCTATTATCTAGGATCGAGGAGCTCAATTTATAGCTTTGGAGGTCTTTCCAAAAAGGGTTAGGGACTCAGGTAAGTCTTAGTACAACATTTCATCCCAAACAAATGGATAATCTAAGCGTACTATTCAGACACTTAAGGATATGTTACGAGCTTGTGTGATAGACTTCAAGGGTAGCTTGGATGATCATCTGTCGCTTATTGAGTTTGCATAAAATAATAGCTACCATTCCAGTATTCGGATAGCTCCATACGAAGCTCTTTACAGACGAAAGTGTAGGTCGCCTATAAGGTGGTTAGATTTTGAGGAAACTACGTAAGTAGGACTAGAATTGATACAACAAGCAATCGAGAAAATTAAGCTTATACAGAAAATGCTATTGGCAGCTCAGAAGCCGTCAGAAGGCTTATGAGGATAATCGATAGTGAGACTTGGCGTTTTAGATTGATGACTGGGTATTTCTAAAGGTATCACCGATGAAAGGTGTCATGAGGTTCGGCAAGAAAGGAAAATATTGCCCTCGGTACATTGGACCATATAAGGTCACACGCAAGGTAGGCCAGGTAGTATATGAGTTGGACTTGGCTTCGGACTTGGAATCTGTACATCCTGTCTTTCATGTGTCTATGCTCCATAAATGTATCGAATATCCTTCCAGAATCCTCCTAATTGACGACGTGCAGGTCACAGAGCAGCTATCATATGAAGAAACTCTTATTGCTATACTAGACAGACAAGTTCGGAGATTGAGAACTAAAGACGTAGCTTCGGGGAAAGCACTTTGGAGAAACAACAATCTGGAAGAAGTGACTTGGGAGGCCGAGGAAGACATCTTATTTCTTTCTCCAGGGAATGGTCCGACTTAGACGTCATAACCTTAAGGAACGTGTAAGGATTCTTGTGTCAGTTATTGTCGTTAGTCGAGTGAGGCCATTGTCGTTATTGATTATTGTGGTCCTATGTGGCGTTCAATTATTGAGTTTCTACAGTAAGAGTTTGTATTAATATTGTTACAAAGGTGACTCTTCCAAGGCTAAATAGATCTCGGAGAGTTAAACATTCGAGGACAAATGTTTCTAAGGGGGGAAGGATGGTACATCATGTGTTTTCGTACGTTAAAGTTTTCTCTTCAGTTAATCGATGAGATTATCTTAAGGTTAACGTATTTATGCTATTTATAACAAGCAATAAGTAAGTGTCATGAGTGATAAATGGTACACGAATTAAAGAAAATGAGTTTCGTTGAAGGTTGTCGATTTGGAATAAAATACGGTCCGAGCCACAATACCCGATATTTATGGACTAGTGCCATACAAGGTACCCCATGATCAAGATAGTAGGGTATGTAAAGTGTATTAAAAATAAGTAGTAATTTAAGTAATTTGAGATAATTTTAAATTATGTGGGTAATTGATTAATTATCGGATAACGAGACATTACCTAATTAATTAATAAAATATAATATCAAACCCCCCTCCCCTCCCAAATGTGGCAGCTAGCCACTTTCCAAACAATGACTCTTAGTCATTTTTGGAATAGGTGGCAACAAATGGATAATTAAAGACAACACTTCATATCTTGAAAACATGAGCAACACTACTTCATTTCTAAATAATTTCGACACTACAATCAGATAAAGCCTTTGCACGTTAGTAACATAGTTCATACAAAAATTCCTTCAGCACTTCGTTCGTTACATTTGAAATACCTTTCCCACAATCAATGATACCGAATATTATTCACTTTCCTACAATTACAACTTAGCAATGAATTGATAGTTAGGAAGTTCCACAAAAACAGAACGTTGCCATTCTTATAAAACTTTCAACAAATTTCTGATTCTCAACACTTCATTAACAACGAAAATTTTTAGAATCCTAACAACGTAAAACTTTTGCGGTTCTAAAGAAGTACTGTGAAATCTTTTCCAAGAATATCATACGGATTTATCCTACTCCAGGTATGTTAAGCTGTTCCTTCTTCCTTTTTGGTATGATCTATACGACACAAACGAAACGAGCAAATGCACAACTTTCATAAATTACTTTATTCGTACAAATTCTAGAGATGTGTATATTCTTATTCTCCCATAAGTCTTATTATTATATCGTCTGTTCATGGGTCTTAGAAAAATGTGTATTTAATAAAGTGTATCCGAAAGGTAAATTGAGTTTTATGGCATCCCGAGAAAATCTTATTAACATATTTCTTATGAATTTTATGCATTTATGAATAGATGGAGTTATATAGGCGTATATATGTATATTATATTTATATGGGATACCGGAAAAAAGTTACGGCGTTATATACGCAACACCACCTGATCAATTGGTATATCTTGATGATATTGCCCACAGTGGCCGAGACGATATGATGGGATGTCCTCAATAGCTTGATGATGTTACGTACACCTATACCCATGCATGACACGACATTTATATGCACATGCAGGGCATTATAAATGTTTTATAATTTACAAAGTTATTCATATTTTCAGATGGATCTCTTTATTCCATGTTTCATATATGTCTTTTATGTACTGATTTTCATTCCTTACATACTCAGTACATTATTCGTACTGACGTGCTATTTCTCGGGACTGCATTTCATGCCTGCAGGTGCAGGTAGGCAAGTCGACGATCTCACTTCTTAAGATCCTTGATCAGCGAGAGTTGGTGTACCCCACTTAATCCGGAGTTGCTTTTGATTTTGGTACGATATGCTTCTATATAGATATATGGGTATGACGTGTGTTAGTCCCATCTTTGTACAATTGTATTTCTATAAGAGGTTTGTAGACAACTATGTATAGCTAGATAGTAAGTAGCCTTGCCGGCTTGCCCCACTGTATTTTCCGCATGTATATCTACATATGTCCTTTGGGCAGGTTTCCCTCACATATGTTATTCATGTTTATATCTTAAACGCATGTTTAAGGGTGTTCGACATGTAGGACTGGGCACCCATTGCGACCCATCGATTTGGGTCGTGATAGTTACCTTTCTCCTTTAACCATTTAATCCACCTCTACTCTCCCAAGTTTTTCCGTTACGGTATTTTTACTCTCATGGCGAGAAAAAAGAGAGTATTGGCTAGCCCTAAAAACAACAAAGATTGTGGCCGGTATGCTCGATTCGTTGCCGCTCCTACAAGTGGGGTAGTAGGTGAAGAAAACATGCCCTTCCTTGAGAAGTGGAACTTTGCACGTAGTTGTTTCTTTCAATCTTTTATTTCTCTTATTTTTTGTGAAGAGCTTTTACTTCTCGTAACTGTTTTACTTTTCTTTTTGCAACCATGGGAACTATTGAGGAGATTCCTGATTTCCAAGGTTGGGTAGAAAAATTGTTTACAATTGCTCTTATGGATGTAAGGTCCTGGAAATACCTTTCCAACATATTTCGATGGAAAGTTAAAACTAACAATAACTTTCCCTTTCACTTTCTTCAAAACATTCATTCTTATCTTAGAACTTATTAACCCTTTTCTTTACTTGGGTTTCCCATTCGGGGTGTGAGTGCTGAATAAATCACTGCTTCAAGGCTTTCTCTATCAAAGGAACAAGAGATAATCTTGAGTTCCTCATAAAAAAGAAAAATTGATAGGCCTCAGAACTTTGAAGACGAAGAGGAACGCAACGAAGGCTCGTTGGTTCATAAGCCACGAGCTAGAAGACTGTAAGGCCCTGGAAAATTTGCTAAGTTAATTAGGATTTCGTGGTGCCACGTAGGCTAATTCTAATATTTTATGTGATATTAACAAGATGGACATCAATTGGATTTGGTAAATAGGTGTATAATTCTTATAATGTGTAATGTGGGGTCTAATAGGAGACCTAAGTCTAAGCCAAGTTGGAAAATTTCATAATAGACTAAAGTTATAAATGAGTACACACAGACCTAGATTTGGACAAGTATATCTACAGTTATATAAGGTTTTGTGTGATGCACAACCTATCAAATTAAATCTCTTTGAGTCTAGTTTCTGACGCATCAAACCATTTATCATTTAGAGATGTATAAAGAAAGTTATGACCATTGTACCGGGCATGTGTCATATGTGCGTCTAGGTGGGCAGCGGAAGCACGACCGCACATATTGAGAAGTATTTTGTCCTGTGAGCACGGTCTTAGCGCGGTCGTGCTAGTAGCAGACCTCTAAATACACCTAAGGATGGGAAATGAGAGGATTTAAGTTATTTTTCAAGACTAGGGCATCCTCTCCATCCCCAATCCGGCCAAGGCATCCAATTGCACACCTAAGGTGCGTTAACAAGTGTGTTCTCATGGTGATTTCACTTCTCAATCACTAGTTAAAACATGGTGTTGATTGGATTTCATAGTATTTCTTCAAAATCTCAAGAACATCCCAAAAGTTATCTTTCAAGATTTGGTCTACAAGCGGTAATCTTTTACCCTTATACTTATATATATGGAGTTATTATGGAAATATGGGTATGAATTAAGTATTGTAACTCATGGGATGGTGATTGGAAGCCATAGGTGCCTAACCTAGGTTGTGGTGGTATTGTAGAGATTGTGAGATGGGTTATTGAGGTATGATTCTTTGGTGTAATAGTATTATGTATACATGCATGTACAAATTAGGTTTGT
>MU683234.1:152626-240006 GCA_026770625.1 Nicotiana glauca
ATCTTGTAAAAGAGATTTGAAATCAAGATGCTCAACTAATGTTTGATAAAATGCTCAAATGAGTTGAAATCATGAATCCCTTCCTAATTTGTATTCAATTTAGTTATGTCTCAAATAGATTAGGATTGCTAGAATTTCTAAAACGTCGTAGTAACTTAAGGAAAGCTTAAACAAGGTATGTATGACTAAAACTCCCCTTTTATTAGAAATCGAGCTCCGTTGGTGTATATGCAAATGTTGTAAGACTAAAATTTGATTGTTGAATTGATTGTTATATCACATGAATTGGTGTTGTGAAAATGTATGTGGAAGGTATTTCTTCATGTGTTTCATGTGTTTTCTTTATAAATGGAGGATATTTGGAAAATATGATCTATGTGCTAAATGCCTAAATTTCATGCTAAGGTTACTTTATGACTAATATGCCAAACTAGATGAATTCCTCTCTATGCTTATGACTTAAATTGCTTTTGTATGTGCCTATGTTCTTAAGTGGTAAAGTAAATATTGAAAATGGGAACAATGTGAAATGTGATAAATGAAATGTGGTAATTGTGCCCGGAATGCCTAGACGTCAATGTCAGGATTTAAATTGAAATTTTCATGTCAACTATGTGAAATCTTATCTATGTTTACACTTGAATTGCTCATGTTTGAACCTGTTATCCTAAATTTCAATATTTGTATTGAAAGTGAACATGATGTGGAAATTATGGCCTTAAATGCCTATGAACTAATATACGTGAAACAAAAATCTAAGTGAGATGATTAAAGGAAAAGGGTAACGTCTTTTAAAGACGACTTAGTCGATCGGGCCGTGATTTGATGCCATGCTACACACATGGTGGTATTGTGATGATATTGAAATTGGAAAGTGAGGATCAAATTGTGATTGAGGTAATGTCTTGGTAAGATGGCTTAGCCGATCGGGCAGTGATCAGACGCCATGTTATACACACATGGTGGTAATGTATAGATGATTGAAACTCGAAAGTGAGAGTGAAATAATGGTAATGTCTTGCGCAGACGGCTTAGCCGATCGGGTCGTGATCGGATGCCACTCAAGGAAGTGGTGGTAATGTGGATAATGATGCAACAATATGGAATGCCCCAAACTAAAGTTATGGAAATTGTGTGAAAGCTAGGTGATCCCTTGTTTGTATTTGATGATGTGGTGATTGTTTGAAGCTTTGTTGATCCTTATACTTTATTTATTCTTGTATGGTTGTTCTTTCTAATGAAATGGTGTTTAGTTATACATACTGTGAGCACGTTATTTTTTTCCCATATGAATTACTCCCATAAATTCAAGAAAATAAGTTTCTTTTCGTTATTTGCAATTTTATGGATTTATGTGGCATTTTCTGTTAATTATTTGCAATTGTCTGTGCATGGTTATTTTAATTAAATAAAAATAAAAAAACATATATTGCATATGCATTTAGGATTTAATTTTACATATTTCTAGATTAACTAGTAATTAGGATTTTACAAAAATAGAAAAATTACAAAAAAATAATTTATTTTGCATTGTTTAATTTTTAGCTTTGAATTTTTGTTAGTTTTCTTTTAATTTGGTATTTAGTTATTTGTGTTTATTATTAACTAGATCTTGATTTAATTTGGTAGGTCAATTTAGTTTTTAATATTTAATTTAGGTTTCTATTTTAATTTCAAAAGAAAGGGAGTTCTTAATTTGAAAAGAAAAAGAAAAGGAATTTGGTCTCCTTAATAAGAGACCCAATTTGGGCCAGACCACGCATAAACCCGTCCAAACCACCCCTTTACCTGGCCCAAAATCACCCTGACCCGGTCCAGTTGTCCCTTCGTCCAAACGACATCGTTCCATTTTAAAGGAATATGAGCCGTCGAGGTTGGTGATCCAACGGCTCAGAAGTGGGGAGGCCCTGATATAAAATTGTCCGAATGCAAGACCCCCCCCCCCCACTCATCTCTCGTCTCCTTCCTTATCCAATCCAGAGAATGACAAGAACCCTAGCCACCGCCCCTTTTCCCACCGTCTTGGGGTGGCGGCGTCGACCCTTTTTCCCACCAAACTAACACAAAGGAGTCTCCAAACCTTCCCTGCCCAAATCTGTCTTTCTTTTCTTTCGAATCACCTAGAAACCATTTGAATCTTAAATCAAAAGCAAGCCCTAAATCCCAAAAGTGTCCGAATCAGCGGAATGTGAAGTTTTGAGCTCGGAATTGAGTTCAGTTGTGTGTTCTCGTTTGAGAACACACGATTAAGGTTTATTCCGACCACAAATTCAGAGTTCGTTGAGGGACTGTTTCAAAAGAGAGTTCCCTTTAGTGTTGGAGAGGTATGTCTAATTTTCATTGTTTTTCCATTTCTGTTTCTTTAGTTTTGTTATCCGTTTTTTTTTTTTTTTTGTCCCCTCAAAGGCCCTTTTGTATGTGATCATTTTAGGCATTCCTTTTAATTTTCTTTTAATAAAACTTGCCCTGAATTTGAAAAGGTTTGTTCAAACTGTGTACATCTTTCAGCTTCTGAATAATTATGTGTTCATACTTGTTTAATTCTGTATTTTTCTTTTAATCAGTTCATTACTTTAATAATTCCAATTTGCTAGCTTGATCAGCCTAGGAGATAAATCCTTTGCAATCTTGTTAGATTTTTAGATTTTAATTGGGCTAATGGTTTGTTTGAGCCTTGGTTTATTTCTGGCCAACATTAAGAAAAGGAGAGCAGGCCTAGTCGTTAATTTGGACTATTGGGTCTAATTGACCCATGTCCCTTTGGTCCGGCAAAATAAAAACAGGGTAATTGAGGGTTATTTTGGGTAAAGGACTTGGGGAGGTCTTGCTATAACCACTTAGGAAGCTTCCTAGAAGCTGATAAGAGGTCTAACTTGATCAACAAGTCAGAAAATAAGGGGCTATATAGCTATTTTTTGTCACGACCCAAACCCTGGTCGTGATGGCGCCCAACACCTTGTTAGGCAAGCCCGACTATTTAACATTTACATACCAATTATTAAACTTAAAAATACCAATTAAGCATTAAACTCTCGTTTTCTTAATAATAAAAATAGTGCGAAAACAAAAATAACAATAATAACAGCCCAATAGATCTGGCGTCGCAAGTCTGAGCCTCTAGATACAACTGGATATCATCCTATATATAACAAGTCTAGTGCGGGAGTAAAAGAAATGACAAGAGGAGAAAATCGGGTCCTGCAGACGCCGGCAGCTACCTCGAAGACTTCGACACTTAACCGAGCAGCAGCAAATAACCCCAGCTAAACCTCCGGGGTCCCTGTATCTGCACACAAGGTGCAGGGAGTAAAGTGAGTACTGCAACTCAGTAAGTAATAGCAATAAATAACAATTGAATGAAAGGATTCCTGTAAGAATACTACGCAGTTCTATATATAACAGTACAGGTAGTAATATTTCTAAATGGGGAAAATCTAGTACCAACCCCCTACAGTCCAGTAGTTTTCCAACACTACTGCGGCGCGCAGCCCGATCCTCACTTATACCGCTGCGGCATGCAGCCGGATCCAATATAATATATATAGTGCTGCGGCGTGCAGCCCGACCCAATAGAATATATAAAATGTTGTGGCATGCAGCCCGATCCAATATAATAGTCGACTGCGCTCACTGGGGGTGTGTGCAGACTTCGGAGGGGCTCCTTCAGCCCAAGCGCTATAATACTGCAGCGTGCAGTCCGATCCATATAATATATCGCTGCGGCATGCAGTCCGATCCATATAATATATCACTACGACGTGCAGTCCGATCCATATATAATATACTACTGCGGCGTGCAGCCCAATCCGGTATATATCAAATACCCTCACTATGGGGTCCTTGATCCCTCTCAGTCAATATAGACTTGGCCTCTCGGGCCCACTCAGCTAAGACAGGGCATTCAAAACTAGGCATTTCTCATTTAGAGTGCAATTTGCTAATACCGTTCCACATTCTATTTTTACAGTTTAGGACATGACTGAGAGTATGTGTTCAACAAGTAAAGTGGGGTCAAATAGCTCAACATGCCCCCTAAGGGTTCTACAGATCGGCACAAGGCCCCAAACATGGTAACTAGCCCAGAATATACAGTAATAAGCTCAGTCTCAGTCAAAAGTACAGTAAGTCCTCAATCGGGATGGACCGAGTCCAAATCCCTAGCAATAACATCAACACGCTCGTCATACGGCGCGTATATCATCTCAACATAGCACCACATAGTGCAAATACGGGGTTTCAAACACTCAGTATATCATTCATAACCATTACTCACCTCAAACCGGCCGAAATCCTAGTTCGCCTTGCGCTTTCCTCCCAAATCGACCTCCTCGAGTGTAGAATCTGATCAAAACCACAAGGTATAGGTTATAATAAGCTAACGGGACATAACCCAATTGAAAGAACTCGAAAAACACCCAAAAACACGAAGTTGGCAAAACCCGAGCCCTGGGCCCACTTCTCAAAAAATTACGAAATTCACATTTCGGAATCCTCGTCTCACCACGAGTCCGTCCATGTAAAGTTCATCAATATCGGAGTTTAAAATGGGCCCTCAAATCCCAAATTTACATAACAAAAATCAAGCCCTAATTTCTTCAATTTTTACCCAATTTTTAGAGAATTAATGGATGATTCTTCAATTAAACGATGTATCTAGGTCACGAGACTTACCTCCAATCACTTCCCGTCGAAATCCCCTTCAAAATCTACCAACAAACTCTTAAGGTGGTGTAAAAATGGAGGAAAAATGAGATAGATCGCGGATGAAATATCATTAAAAAGCCTTCTGTCGCCCAGATTTACTATATGCGATCACATCACCACTATTGCAATCGCATTGCAAAAAAATCCAACCTCCCAAAATTACCCTTATGCGATCGCATCACCACAATTGCGATCACATAGAACTAGCTCCTCACCCTATGCGTTCGCACTCAGGACACCACGTTCGCATAATACATTGCACCATAAGGACCCCAGGTCCAATTAACACTGTGCGATCGCAACCTCCTCTATGAGAACGCACTGCTCAACCAAACAACCCCTCAAAGACACTCTATGCGATCTCAATGCCCCTATGCGATCGCATAGAACAAAAGTTCTGCAACAGCTGACTGCAATTTCTGCAATTTCCTAAGTCCAAAAACCTTCCGTTTAACCATCCGAAATCACCCGAGGCCCCCGGGACCTCAACCAAAAACACCAACATACTCGAAAATATCATACGAACTTGTTACAATCATCAAAACACATCCAACAACACAAAAATTATCAATTCACCACGGATTCAAGCCTAAGTTAAACTAAAACTTCCGAAACTCACATTCGATAAAAAACCCGACCAAACGACGTCCGAATGACCTGAAATTTTGCACACATATCCAAAATCACCTAACGAAGCTACTGAAACTCTCAGAATTCCATTCCAACCCTCGGATCAAAATCTGACCTATCAACCGGAATTCGCCAAAATTCAAACTTCGTCAATTCAAGCCTAATTCCACACCGGACCTACAAATTCAATTCAGATCGCTCTCATAAGTCACAAATCCTCCCCCGAAGCTAACCGAACCACCGAAACTCATATCCAAGCCCTCTAACTATATAGTCACTTCCGATTGACTTTTCTAAAACAAGCTTCTTTCCAAAAGGCTAAGTGCCTCATTTCCAACTAAAACCAATCCGACTCTACTCGATCAACTCAAATATTGATATTAAATCATAGAGAAATATAATATGGGAGAAATGGGGCGGTAACTCACGTGAAGACGGGCCGGGTCGTCACATTTTTAAAATTAGAAAAGGACTAAAAAGTAAAAACAAAACCCTTAAGGCTGCCCGAGTAACTTGCCTATAAAGGCACAGTTACTTGGGGCTCAATTTTGATTTGAGGGAGAGGGCTAAAATACAGAAAACTAAAAAACAGCTGAAGGAGATAGAAAAATGATTGTTCCATTATTTTTTTGCTCTTTATTCAGGAGGTTCTAATATTTTAACATAAGTTTGTGATTCATATGGGATAGAATACTTTGAATTTGTTTGTTGAAAGCTTGATTGAGGTCAGCTTCAATTACTGTTTGATCGAGAAGTGGATCTGGACTGTTTTCCCATCGTTTTATTGCTGAAATGGACTGTGTTTGTTAAGTCCTGCTATGCTATTGCTGCTTTGTTCATCCACTGAACCTCACTTGCTTCTTGTTTTCTCTTGATTCCCAGGTGCACATCTCTGAATCATAAATATGTAAGGAATGACTTATAGAGTGCCTTTGTTGAAAAGAAATGAAGAACTATTTGCTTTGCTATATCTGATGTTATTTCCTTTTAGTCTTTCTTAATTTCCTTAGCCTAATCTTATCTCAAGATGTTGCTCACTCTCAGTTTGTTTAAAGGTTCTATAGCAAAATTGTAATGAGATTATTATGTAACATTTGATGATTGTTGTTCATTTAATGTCTGAAATCTGTTGTTGCTTGAAGTGGTTGTCAGTTTTGAAATTCAATACATATTATTGTGCAGATTGTTGAATGTTTTATTAGTCAAGGATGTTGTAAGTAAGACTGAGCATATTTTTAAAATGGAAGCCATTGAGTTTTCGTCCTGTTGATTGGTCTAGTATAGTTGTAGAAAGGTTTTGATTTGCAAACGCCATTAACCATAAGGTAATTTGGATGGTTGTATATAGTTGAAATGCGCAGTGAATTAAACATGTTTAGCTAGATACAGTGTGAGGTTTGAATATAGCTTTACATTCATTAACCTTTCCTGTTCAAGCGAATGTTAGATATTCATGATATTTCATAAGACTTCATGATTGTTTTTTTAAAGAAAATTTCAATGGTTATGGTACACGATATTCTGAAAATTCTAAGCTCTTTATATTCGAGTGGCTTAAGTCATTCCTTCATCAGAATGAGGGCTCTATTTTGGGGCTTTTTGATGCATTAAATGTGAACTCCTGCCCTGGGAGTTAGATTATTTTATGTCCACAAGGATCCAACCCTCTAGGCAAGGTCTGTCGTTGCCTTTCTCTTTATGGGCTTATTTCAGGCACCAAGAGGCATTTGCCATGATATTTATTTCCTTTTGTTTTCATCGTGTATCAGTGAAATGTGAAAGAATATTCTGTGATAATGTGAGGAATCTAACTGAGGATCTCGTCACTGGTTGATGTCCTCCTCATTTAAATTTGGGCCTTGTCTTGGATGGATTTGGACTACTCAGTTGGTAATTCAAATAGTCCTGAGGCCGCGACTATTGGACTTAACGATTGGCCCATTTTTTTTATCTCACATATTTAGCCTCTTTCCTTCTGTTAGAATACATTCTTTTAGCCTAGACCATAATGGAACTTTTACCTCACTAATGTTGGATAATTGGGTTTTCTAGCTAATATGAGTGAACTGTGCTAGGTAATGCACCGTTATGGCTTTATGAATGTAATTGAAGTCTCCTTTTAGTTTATAATTGAGGTGCGCTATGCCAAACCAAATTGATAATCGCTTGACCCTCGATTTAATTAAGTTTGATTCAATCCTTAGAATTCGAGGTGTGCCATTTAGCGAATTTTCATGGCCCTTACAAAGTTGCTAACACGTAGTTGCTTTAGGCACGATGCTTAATAATATTACCTTCTTAAACTCGGGTGCACATTTATGTGACCCAAATCAAAATCTTAACGTTAGATAAAATGTGTTATGGGCTACAGGTGCATTTATGTGACGTGGCCCAAAACATATTTTAAATAGCGTTGTAATCTTTCTTAAAAAATAATTAAATAAAAGCGGTCAAGACTTAAATTGCACATAGGTTCAATAATGAATTAAAATCAGATAATAGGCCAAATTATAATAGTTGACGACCTGCTAGAACCACGGAACTCGGGAATGCCTAACACCTTTTCCCGGGCTAACAGAATTCCTTACCCTGATTTTTTTGTTCGCGGACTGTAATACAAAGTCAACAGTTTCATCGATTCGGGATTTAAATTGGTGACATAGGACATAATAAATCTCCCAAGTGGCGACTCTGAATCTTTTAATAAATAATTCCGTTTTGATTGTCCTTTAATTGAAAAAAACTCCTTATTCCTTTATTATACCCTCTTACGGGGGTGTAGTGAAAAGAGGAGGTGTGACAGCTCTGGCAACTCTGCTGAAGATAAGAACCCAGAATCTTTGGTTCAGGGTTCAAAATTAGAGCTTAGATGAATTGTTATATTCGGCTTTATCTATTATCTTACTCTATTACATGTTTGGGCCTAATGTGCAAATGTTGGTTTTACCACTTTGATATTATCTGAACTGTATATATAAAACTGTTACGAAACCCTTCTGTTCTTATCTTCTGGGATGTGCTCGCTGATCGAGATTCCCTATTCTTTTAGTGTCATACCTTGAAATAAGAAAGGGGCTCGGACAAGTTACTAAGCCGGATGGCCTTTTGGTTCCCGGTACGTAGCCCCTCCTCGACTCAAGTTATCCGCTCGGGTACACAGTCTAGAACATAAACCCAAGTTTTTAAACCTAGAATAACTCAACATCATATCGCATCCCTAGTATGAGCGTTTGTTGCATCACGTGCATTTGATTTAGGGTACTCAACACAGGGGTTGGGTCCGTCTAGGACATGTATACCCAAAATAACAGACCATCTTGATGCATCCTATGTGCTACATGTTGCATTTATCCAAAGGTAAAAGGGTCATTTGGATGACCAATGAAAGTTGAGGGCAAATGAAAAATAAATAAAAAAAGAAAAAAAGAGAAGAAAAAAAAAAGAAAAAAAAAGAGGGTAAAGTGTGAAAATAAAGCAAGTAGGGCTCAGTTATGTTTTTTTGTTATGTTTTTATTAAGAAAAAGACAAACAAAATACATGAAAAATTCAAAAAAAAGATTTAACACTTTTTCTTCATTTTAAGAAAATAAAAAAAAGGGAAAAGAAAATTCAAAAAGATTTTGCATGTATCAAGAAAAGCAAAAAAAAATATTTTCTCTAAATTAGTTGTTTTTTAATTCTCAACCGTATCCAATCTGCCCGAACTACGCATACCTGATTCTCGTCTTTCGGGGTGTGATACGTAGGCAACCCACATAGGGTTTGATCTTCCTAGTGATTTTAGGTTCTTGGCTTCGCGAGGTCTTAGCCAAATCTTGTATTTTTAGCCACTTTTAGCCGCAAAGGTTAATTTTTGATAAATCGTTGCAACCATGTCTTGCATGTGTCTAATAGGGAGTGTTATTGTCTCGCCTAGTATTGGTTTGAGTTTTTTTTATTTATCCAGGTGTGGTCTACTTATCGGAGTTTGGGCATGACAGACACCCCGTGACCATCCAGTCAGGATCGCTCAGTCAGGATTTGCTTAAGGAGATTTGTTTTATTTTTATGTTTTGAGTATGTTCTTCATCTTATGTCGTCTTTTACTTTCTAGCTTTGTACAGCGATGTCAAGTCTTTGTTATTGTATTTTCTGCTTTATATTTTAAAAAATGTGCTAGCTCAAAAACCCAAAAAAAAAATTTGCATTTTATATTTCCGTTATAAGTTTTCTTTAGTGTACTAATTCTAGAAATGAAAAAAATTTAGGTTGTTTTTCCTTTAGGCAATTAATATCTAGGACTTAAAATAAATTTTTTTTATGTTTCCTTTAGTATATTAGGACCAAACCAAAAAAAAAAAGAATTTTCTTTTAGTACTTTTTTAAAATCTTTCTTTAAGGTGTTAATTCCAAAATCTAAAAGGATTTTCTTTTGAGGTGTTTCTTCGGAAAATTAGTGAAAAATAAATAAAAGATTTGTTTCATTAGAACTTTAGGATATTGTATATAGAAGAAAAAAGACAACATAATATATCTTTGGTTTATTTTCAGAGTTTCACTTTTAGGTAATCAAAATTGAAGTCCAAAAATATGTTTTGTTGCTTGTTTTGAAATCTTGTGTCACGATATCAAATGAAAATTCAAAACATTTTTCTGTGGTTTATTCTCTAGATTTTCTTCCTAAAAAAAAGAGAATCAAAAAATATTTTTCTCTTATAGGATATTTTCTTAATAGAGTATTTGTTTCAAAAGGAGAAAAACATGCCCGATAAGCTTGAGTTTAGAACAGGTCATAGAACGTTAAGTTTAGAAAATTCAAAAAAATTGAATTTTCTGCTTTTATTTGTATTTTCTCATCAGAGTAGTCGTTAAGGTAAAAAAAGAAAAAAAAAGAGAATTTTATTTTGTTTACTTTATTCCCGTTCTTCCAGAACTACGCAAAGATCTGATTCATGCGGGGTCATGATACGTAGGCAACCTACATAGGGTTCGATCGAATTATTTTTTATTATTAAAAGAAAAAAAATGGCAAAAAGAAAGGAAAAAGAAGAAGAAAAAAGAGTGGTAGAATTGTGGGAGGTGAGAAATGAGAAGGAAGAAAAAGAGCGATAATCAGAAAGAAAAAGAGCTAGCTAAAGAAAGGCGAGGAAAGAAAAGAAAGGATAGGAATGAAATGAACAAAGTGGGATGATTCCAAGTGATCTTATGACCCTTGAAGTCATTCTAGAACCGTTAATTGTTGATAGGTGCATTGCACGGAATGTGATGTTATAACCTGATAAATGCCCTAACGATAACATGTTGCCTTTGTTTTACCTCTCCTTGTTATCCTTGTTATTAATCACAGGAAGGTGGTTAGTTTGTGGCATTCGGGCGAGTCATCCAGGCACGCTAGGTCAAATAACAAGACAACCATGACTAGTGAGAGATTGGACATAGGTGTTGTCGAATTGGAATTTGAGTTGAAAGGAGAGGTCCAAAGGTTGAAACGCCAGATAACGGAGATGTACCAGGCTTGGATTAGTGGGCACCCTCTACCCTCATTCCCCACCAACTACATCGAATGTCTTGCCGCCGTCCCACTACAATCATAATACCATATTCCCAATGCCATGGGACTCTCCTCCCAACGTGCCCCATGCTTTACCCCTTGCCCTAACTACCCTGGCATCTAGTCCCAACCTTTTCATGCTCCACCCGCCAATACAAGTGTGTCATTAACTACTCCCATTTTTGTAGCTCCTCCCCACGCCAACATCCCTTTATCTTCTAGAGAAACTTTGTTCAACGTTCCGGATGCCCAATACTATGGTACCAAACTAACTTTCAAGACCTCGGATCCATACCAATGCGCTCCTCATTTCAGGCCTCCCATTGAAATTGAAAAACCCTCTAAGGTTGTGGAGCATGATGAAGTATCTAGAAAATATGTGATGTTTGCAGAAGGGTCTTCGAATGGTGTCGGGGAAAGTCGAAAAAAGCTAAAGTTAGTGGTACTAGGGATTCCAAGCAAGCCTGTTGTACTTGTGAAAGGGTCTCCCGTTACCCCTATTGCTATTAAATTAATGACTCAGTTGCCAACGGCTGAGACAAAGGATGTCTTGGGGATTTGCAAATGCGCAGTAATGACACACGAAGAAAAAGAAGTGGAGGAAGAATTTGTTGAGATCAGAGGATCGAATCATTTCAGAGGATGTCTTACCTCCAAAGAACTAAAAAAGTCCAAGCTCTTCAAGGGTAGCCAAATGCCAATAAGGAAATCAGTGACCGAGGTGGAAGTCAAAGAGTTCTTGAGAAATATGAAAGTGCAAGACTATTCCATTGTTGAACAATTAAGGAAAACTCCAGCTTGTATTTCCCTGTTATCTTTGTTGACACAATCGGATGAACATTGCAGGGCTATAATGAAGATTCTGAAAGAGGCATATGTTCGTAATAACATCACAGTAAATCAACTAGAAAAGAATGCTAGCAGGATCTTCGAAGCAAATAGGACCACTTTTGCGGACGATGAGCTTCCTGTGGAGGGTACGGAACACAATCAAGCTCTTTGTATCACGGTGAAGTGCAAAAATTATTTTGTCACCAGGGTGATGGTTGATAATGGATCCAGTGCAAATATTTACCCTCTGTCCACTTTGCAAAAGTTGAAGATCGGCACCGAAGGAATCCACATGAATGGTGTAGGTGTTCGAGGTTTTGATGGAAAAGGAAAAGGTTCTGCTGGAGATATAATGCTTGAATTGGTGATGGCCAGTTGGTTTCAGTGTGGAATTTCAAGTGCTAGACGTGATCGCCCCGTATAATTTGTTATTGGGAAGGCCTTGGATACATGCGGCTAAGGCAGTGCCATCTTCGCTACTTCAAATGGTGAAATTTGAGTGGGACAAACAAGAGATACTCGTGAGTGGGGAGGAGGATTTATCCCTTTATGAAGTTTCATCTGCTCCATTTATTGAGGCCGGAGATGATAAAGGACCTTTAGCTTATCAAACTTCTGAAATGATGTTTGTCGAAAAGGTTCCTGAAGGAAAATGCATTCCAAGGTCGAGGCTATCACCTTCGATCTGCATGGTAGCTAATGAGATGTTGAAGTATGATTTTGTGCCGAATAAAGGTCTGGGCGCATCTTTGTAGGTATTGTGCAACCCGTATCTCTGCGTAAAAATCTAGGTACATTTGGTCAGGGGTTCAAGCCTACAGGGGATGATGTGAAAAAGGTTACAAAGTTGGAAAATAAAGTATGGCCGCTCTCTAGGCCTATCCCACACCTCTTCAGAACTTTTGTCAAGTTAGGGGCAGTGAAGCGTCCGGTATCAGCAGTCCCAAAGCCTGTGGTTGTCTTTGATGAGGAGTTGATTTGAGATGATCCAAAGTCTGTTTAACGAAGTGAACATGGTAGAAACTGGGGGAGGTTCTGATGACGAAGAGGTGCATTTCGTCAAGCCGAATGTGAAGATCAACAATTGGGAAGCTACTCCTCTTCCAACTCGGAGAGAGTTTTAGTAGTGGGCTTTGATTTTCTTTTAGTTATCTAGATTATTCCAGGGTTGTGATTCGGATTCTATGTTCTGTCCGTTTGGATGTGTTAAACCTTGTTATCTTTCCATTTCAATAAAATACAATTTCCCTTCTTCTCCAATCCTGATAGTCTCATTTTTGTTCTTTTTATGTTGGTTTCAATGACATGACATGCATGAGGAGTCTTCGGATGAGTTTTGAAAGCCACGTTAATTCTGAGAATCCAAAATGGAGTGTGATGATGAAGCACAGAATGATGATGATGAATGGGTCGAAACCCACCTGGAACAATTGAGTTTGATCGATGAAAAATGATTGGCAGCAGTGTGTCATGGCCAATTATATCAACAAAGAATGGCAAGAGCATACAATAAGAAGGTATGTCCACAAAAAGTCGGAGTGGGCCAGCAAGTGTTGAGAAGTATTCTTCCATATCAGGCTGAGGCCAAAGGCAAGTTCACCCCAAATTGGCAGGGCTCGTTGATCGTGACGAGAGTGTTATCTAATCGCACTTTGTATTTCACATACATAAAAGGCAAGTGTGTTGAAATGGCCATCAATTTCGATGCGGTCAAGAGGTATTATGTATGATTTCCTTTGGATTAATTGCTTTTGTTTGTACTTGGCATATTTTGAAGATTGGAATGACGAAGCATTTTGTTCTGCTATCTAAACACTTTATCCCTTGCTACCCCTTTGAGCCTTATTTATTTTCTTCCATACCCATCTTTTTGGAATCAGTAGCAATGTTCAGAAATGCAAGCAAAAAAGATAAGTAAAGGGTAAAGAGAAAGGAGAAAAG
This sequence comes from Nicotiana glauca, assembly GCA_026770625.1. Taxonomy (NCBI): domain Eukaryota; kingdom Viridiplantae; phylum Streptophyta; class Magnoliopsida; order Solanales; family Solanaceae; genus Nicotiana; species Nicotiana glauca. The sequence continues at coordinate 166,263 of MU683234.1, forward strand.
GAAAGAAAGAGAAAGGAAAAGAAGAATAAGAGAGAGAAAAAAAGAGAAAAAGAAAAAAGAGGAACAAAAGAGAAAAAATAGAAAAAAAAAAAGAGAAAAAAGAAGAACAAAAGAAAGAAAAAAGATAAAAAAAAAGAAAAGAAAGAGAAATGGAAAGGAAAAATCACAACAAAGAGTAATTTCCATGACATGAACTACGTTCGACGTGATTCCTTTTAAGGATACTTAGGTACCCTCACGGTTCAGTCCCATCAAAGTAAAAATCCAAAAGTCCCCAAGCAAAGAAACTGGGGCAGAAGTTGTGATCTGATTCCGAAAGTTGTAATTTTAAACCCATTTGAATTGTTTTGAGCCTTTAATACCCTTTCTTTCTAAACCTATCCAAAAGCCCACATTACGGTCCAAAGAAAGACCTTCTGGTCAGTCTTCAAGAAATGCCAAGTCGGGCAAGAAGAGGTGATTCATATTAGGGGCAACACTCCGGTCCAAGCGGGAAAGTAATGAAAAATGAGAGAGTCTTATTGGTGAAAACCCTTATGGGTACCGTAAGGCGACGTGAGCTGAGAGAAATGAAAATGAGATAGTCTTATTGGTAAAAACCCTCACGGGCACCATAAGGCGACGGGAGTTGGGAGTAATGAAAATGAGAAAACCCTCATGGGCACCTTATGGTGAAAGTGAGTTGAGAAGTGAACAAATGAGAGAGGTATGTGGGTGAAAACCGTTCAGGACACCGCAGGATGAACAGGGTTAGGGTTTGGGTGAAGAAATCAGGTTGTGAAATTCTGGGGCAACAAAGTATGGCAACTGAAACTTCATTGGTTAGACGGACTGGGCCGATTAGTCCAAAATGCATGTCATGATCAATGGTACCAATTGTTCCACTCAGATAAGTCTCTTTTCCTTTTCCTTTTTAGCAAGTCCTTCGGTTTTGGATTTTCTTTATCCTTAACTCTCAAGGTCATTACATTTCATTTCTTTTGGGGTTTTTGTTTCTCTAAGATATTCCAATGTCAGTCTTGGATTTCAAATCTCACTACCAGCTTCAAAAATTGCAAAGCACGGTGTGGCCAGAACATACCAAAGATAGCATGATGTAAAGTGGGATACAAGGAATCACCGAAAGTTTCACCGGTAGAATGACTTGATAATCTCGTGGGAGATATAAAGTTTCCGATAAAGGGTCAGAGGTGTAAAACAACTGTGTGGGTATAGAACACTCGGGTCATCAAAGGTCATGGGGTTTGAAAATCAGTCAGATGTCAAACGGTTCAGGGCCAGTTCGGGGAAGCAGGACAAAGCAAAACACAGCACCAGAGACATCTTCATCAAGAATGCCATCAACTAACCACCATTTTAAACTAACAAGATTTTTCTTTTATAGAAACAGGAACAAAAATTAAGTCTGTTTTGGAGAAACTCTCCGTAGGGGAAAGAGCAAGCACTGAAACAAGTTTGACCGTAAACACTCAGGACCTTCCTGGAAAATGTGGCTTAGTTAAATTTCAAAACAATCATGAAGAGCATAGAGTAATGTATGTTGGTTTCAAAGTTTGAATGTTTAAGATAGGATTCAATTAGGAGTTTTCAGGACCTTCCTGGATAATAGGATGTAGTTTAAGGCCCTCTTAGATAACATGACTTAGCAGAAGTAACCCATTTAGAAAATACAGTTTAGATCTATAATTGACGTTTAATTAAGAGTTTTCAGGACCTCCCCGGATAATAGGACTTAGCTTTCAAATTCTTAATAATAGTTGGTAGAATGATTCAGTTTAACACTCACCTATGTGCACAGCTACCAAATTGGGGCAGAAAATTTTCTTTGTTTTTGTTTATTTTGTTGAACTCTGGAGCCCACCTAGAGAACAAGGGAATACATTCAAGTTTCGGCAGTCAGGATCCCACCTGGAGAACAAGGGAGTACATTTCAAGTTCAGCAATCAGGAGCCCACCTGGAGAACAAGGAAATACATTCAAGTTTCAGCAATCAGGAGCCCACCTGGAGAACAAGGGAATACAATTCAAGTTCAGCAATCAGGCGTCCACCTGGAGAACAAGGGAGTACAATTCAAGTTTTAGCTTTCAAGTTTTTATTAATATTTGGTAACATAATTCAGGTTAACACTCACATATGAACCCAACTACCAAACTGAGGTAGAAAATTTTCTTTGTTTTGTCTATTTTTTTAAAATCAGGAGCCCACCTGGAGAACAAGGGAATACTTCAAGTTTTAGCAGTCAGGAGCCCGCCTGGAGAACAAGGGAATACATTTAAAGTTCAGCAGTTAGGAGCTCGCCTGGAGAGTAGGGAATACATTCAAATTTAGCAATCAGGAGACCACCTGGAGAACAAGGGAATACAGTTCAAGTTTGGCAATCAGGAGCCCACTTGGAGAACCAGGGAATACATTTCAAATTCAGCAATCAGGAGCCCACCTGGAGAACAAGGGAATACATCCATGTTTGGCAATCAGGTGCCCACCTGGAGAACAAGGGAGTAGAGTTCAACTTTTAGCTTTCAAGTTCTTATTCATATTGGGTAATATGATTCGGGTTAACACTGACCTATGTGCCCAGACATTAAACTGGGAAAGGAAATTTTCTTTGTTTGGTCTATTTTTGTTGAAATCAGGAGCCCACATGGAGAACAAGGGCATACATTCATGTTCAGCAATAAGGAGCCCACTTGGAGAACAATGGAATACATTTCAAGTTTTGGCAATTAGGAGCCCACCAGGAGAACAAGGGAGTACATTTCAAGTCCAACAATAAGGAGCCCACCTGGAGAACAAGGGAATACATTTCAAGTTCAGCAATCAGGCACCCACCTGGAGAACAAGGAAGTACAATTCAAGTTTTAGCTTTCAAGTTCTTAGTGATATTTGGTGATATGATTCAGCTTACACTCACATATTTGTCCAACAACCAAACTGGGGCAGAAAATTTTCTTTGTTTTGTCTATTTTTGTTGAAATCAGGAGCCCACCTGGAGAAGAAGGGAATATATTCAAGTTTCAGCAATCAGGAGCCCACCTGGAGAAAAAGGGAATACATTTCAAGTTTCAGCAATCAGGAGCCCACCTGGAGAACAAGGGAATGCATTTCAAGTTCAGCAATCAGGAGCCCACCTGGAGAATAAGGGAATACATTCAAGTTTTAGCAATCAGGAGCCCACCTAGAGAACAAGGGAGTTTAGCTTTCAAATTTTTACTGATATTTGGTAACATGATTTAGTTTACAATCACATATGTGCCCAACAACCAAACTGGGGCAGAAAATTTTCTTTGTTTTGTCAATATTTGTTGAAATCAGGAGCCCACCTTGAGAACAAAGGAGTACATTCAAGTTTCAGGAATCAGGAGCCCACCTGCAGAACAAGGGAATACATTTCAAGTTCAGCAATTAGGAGACCACCTGGAGAACAAAGGAATGCATTCAAGTTTCATTAATCAGGAGCCCACCTAGAGAACAAGGGAGTAAAATTCAAGTTTTAGCTTTCAAATTTTTACTGATATTTTGTAACATGATTCAGTTTACTTTAACATATGTGCCCAGATACCAAACTGGGGCAGAATTTTTTTTTTGTTTTTATCTATTTTGTTGAAATCAGTAGCCTACCTGTAGAACAAGGGAATACATTTCATGTTCAGCAATCAGGAGCCCACCTGGAGAACAAGGGAATACATTGCAAGTGCTGCAATCAGGAGCCCACTTGGAGAACAAAGGAGTACATTTCATGTTGAGAAGTCATGCGCCCACCTGGTGAGCAAGGCAATACAATTCGACTTCAGCAGTCACACTTCCACCTGAAGAAAAGGAAAACATCTCAGATTCCAATTCAAGGCGGCAATAAATGGATTTCACCGGGAGAATACAAGTCAACAAGGCAACAAGAACAATAAGAGCAAGTTTGAGGATATAGATATGATTTTTATAATGCATAGATCATAGCCTAGTCTAGATTCTTTTTATTTCGACATGGTGTAATAAGGGGTTCAGTAAGCAATAGAAGCAGCAGCAACAACAATGAAATAACAGCTTCATGTTATTCACCGCTACCAAACATTCCTGAACTACACTAACCTAATTCCTTTTTATCCAAGCATATATAGGCAGCCTCAGAAATAGGGTGCGGTCAAATCTTTCAAAAAAATGCTTCCCACGAAGTATTCAAACATGCAAAAATCGCTCGTATCCGCTCACTTATCTTTGCCCGAAAATTTTGCGTGTTTCCGAGCAAAGAGGGGCAGCTGTGAGCACGTGATTTTTGCCCTATATGAATTATTCCCATAAATTCATGAAAATAAGTTTTTTTTTCGTTATTTGAAATTTTATGGATTTTTGTGAAATTTTTTATTAATTGTTTTCAATTGTCTATGCATGTTTATTTTATTTTAATTAAATAAAAAATAAAAAACATATATTGCATTTGCATTTAGGATATAATTTTATATATTTCTAGATTAACTAGTAATTAAGGTTTTACAAAAATAGAAAAATCACAAAAAATAATTTATTTTGTATTGTTTAATTTTTAGCTTTGAATTTTGTTAGTTTTTCTTTAATTTGGTATTTAATTAATTGTGTGAATTATTAATCAGAGCTTGATAGAATTTGGTAGGTTAATTTAGTTTTTAAGAGTTAATTTAGGTTTTTATTTTAATTTGAAAAGAAAAGGAGTTCTTAATTTGAAAAGAAAAAGAAAAGAAATTTAAAAAGTAATTTGGTCTCCTTAATAAGAGACCCAATTTGGGACAGACCACCCATAAACCTGTCCAAACCACCCCTTTACCTGGCCGAAAATCACCCTTACCCGGTCCAGTTGTCCCTTCGTCCAAATGACACCATTCCATTTAAAAGGAATATGAGCCGTTGAGGTTGGTGATCCAACGACCTAGAAGTGGGGAGGCTCTGATATAAAATTGTTCGAATGCAAGAACCCCCCCTCTCACCTCTCGTCTCCTTCCTCGCCCAATCCAGAGAATGCCAAGAACCCTAGCCGCCGCCCCCTTTTCCCACCGCCATGGGGTGGCGGCGCCGACCCTTTTTCCCACCAAACTAACACCAAGGAGTCTCCAAACCTTCCCCGTCTCGAATATGTCCTTCTTTTCTTTCGAATCACCCAGAAACCATTCAAATCTTAAATCAAAAGCAAGCCTTAAATTCCAAAAGAGTCTGAATCAGCGGAATTGTGAAGTTTTGAGCTCGAAATTGAGTTCAGTTGTGTGTTCTCATTTGAGAACACACGATTGAGGTTTATTCCGGCCACTAATTCATGAGTTCGTCGAGGGACTATTTCAAAAGAGAGTACCCTTTAGTGTTGGAGAGGTATGTCTAATTTTCATTGTTTTTCCATTTCTGTTTCTTTGGTTTTGTTTCTATTTTCGTCTTCCTTTCTTTTTGTTCGTCCCCTCAAAGGCCCTTTTGTATGTGATCATTTTAGGCACTCTTTTTAGTTTTGTTTTTAGAAAACTTGCCCTGAATTTGAAAAGGTTTGTTCAAACTGTTTACGTCTTTCAGCTTCTAAATAATTAGGTGTTCGTACTTGTTTAATTTTGTATTTTTCTTTTAATTAGTTCATTACTTTAATAATTCCAATTTTCTTGTTTGATCAGCCTAGGAGATAAATGCTTTCCAATCTTGATATATTTTTAGATTTTAATCGGGCTAATGGTTTGTTTGAGCCTTGGTTTATTTCTGGCCAACATTAAGAAAAGGAGAGCAGGCCGAGTCGTGAATTTGGACCATTAGGTCTAATTGACCCATGTCCCTTTGGTCCGGCAAAGTAAAATCAAGGTAATTGAGGGTTTTTTTGGGTAAAGGACTTAGGGGGATCTTGCTATAAGCACCTAGGAAGCTTCCTAGAAGCTGATAAGCGGTCTAACTTGATCAACAAGTAAGAAAATCAGGGGCTAAGTAGCTATTTTGAAAATTAGAAAAGGACTAAAAAGAAAAAATAGAACTCTTAAGGCTTCCCTAGTAACTTGCCTATAAAGGCACATTTACTTGGGGCTCAATTCAGATTTGAGAGAGAGGGCCAAAATACAGAAAACAAAAAAACAGTTGAAGGAGATAGAAATACGATTTCCATTGTTTTTTGCTCTGTATTCAGGAGGTTCTGAGATTTTAAAATAAGTTTGTATTCATCTGGGATAGAATACTTTGAATTTTTTTGTTGAATGCTTGATTGAGGTCAGCTCGAATTACTGTTATATCGAGAAGTAGATCAGGACTATTTTCCCATCATTTTATAGCTGTAATGGACTGTGTTTGTTGAGTCCTGCCATGCTATTACTACTTTGTATGTCCACTGAACGTCACTTGCTTCTTATTTTCTCTTGATTCCCAGGTGCACATCTCTGAATCCTAAATATGTAAGGAATGACATATATAGTGCCTTTGTTGAAGAAAAATAAAGAATTGTTTTATTTGCTTTATCTGATGTTATTTCCTTTTTGTCTTCCTTAATTTGCTTAGTCTAATCTTATCTCAGCATGTTGCTCACTCTCAGTTTATTTTATGGTTCTATAGCAAAACTGTAATGAGATTATTACGTAACATTTGTTGATCGTTGTTCATTTAATGTCTAAAATCTGTTGTTGCTTGAAGTGGCTGTCAGTTTTTAAATCCAATACATATTATTATGCCGATTGTTGAATGTTTTATTAGTCAAGGATGCCGTAAGTAAGACTGAGCATATTTTTAAAATGGAAGTCATTGACTTTTCATTCTATTGATTGGTCTAGTATAGTTTGAGAAGGGTTTTGATTTGCAAATGCCATTAACCATAAGGTAATTTGGATGGTTGTATATAGTTGAAGCGCGCAGTGAATTAAACATGTTTAGCTAGATGCAGTGTGAGGTTTGAATATAGCTTTACATTCATTAGCTTTTCATGTTTAAGCGAATGTTGGGTATTCACGATATTTCATAAGACTTCATGATTGTTTTTTTTAAAGAAAATTTCAATGGGTATGGTACAAGATATTCTCAAAATTCTAAGCTCTTTACGTTCGAGTGGCTTAAGGCATTCCTTCATGAGAATAAGGGCTGTACTTTGGGGCTTTTTGGTGCATTGAATTCGAACTCCTACCCTGGGAGTTAAATTGTTTTAAGTCCTCAAGGATCGATCCATCTAGGCAAGGTCTGTCGTTGCCTTTCTATTTATGCTCTTATTTCACGCCCTAGAGGCATTTGCCATGATATTTGTTTCCTTTTGTTTTCATCGTGTATCAGTGAAATGTGAAAGACTATTCCGTGATAATGTGAGGAATCGAACTAAGGATCTCGTCACTGGTTGAAGTCCTCCTCATTTAAAATTTGGGCCTTGTCTTGGACGGGTTTGGACTGCCCTAATTGGTAATTTAAATAGTCCTTGGGCCGCGGCTATTGGGCTTCACGTTTGGCCCATTTTTTTTAATCTCACATCTTTAGCCTCTTTTCTTCTGTTAGAATACATTCCTTTAGCCTGGATCATAATAGAACCTTTGCCTCATTAATGTTTGATAATTGGGTTTTCTAGATAGTATGAGTGAACAGTGGTAGGTTATAAACCGTTATGGCTTTATGAATGCAATTGAAATGTCCTTTTAATTTAAAATTGAGGAGTGCCATGCCAAACCAAATTGATAATCGCTTGACCCTCGATTTAATTAAGTTTGATTCAATTCTTGGAATTCGAGATGTGCCATTTAACAAATTTTTATGGCCCTCGCAAAGTTTCTAACGCGTAGTTGCTTTAGGCACGTTGTTTAATAATATTACCTTCTTAAACTCGGGTGCACATTTATGTGACCTAAATCCAAATCTCAACGTTAGATAAAATGTATTTTGGGCTACGGGTCCATTTATGTGACGTGGCCAAAAACATATTTTAAATATCATTGCAATCTTTCTTAAAAAATAATTAAATAAAAGCGGTCAAGAGTTAAATTTCACATAGGTTAAAAAATGCATTAGAATCCGATAACAGGCCAAATTATAACAGTTGAGCGAACGTGCTAGAACCACGAAACTCGGTAATGCCTAACACCTTCTCCTGGGTTAACAAAATTCCTTACCCAGATTTCTATGTTCGCGGACCGTAATACAGAGTCAGCCCTTTCCTCGATTTGGGATTTAAACCGGTGACTTGTGACACATAATCCTTGGGACACCTTCTCTGAATCTTTTAATAAATAATCCCGTTTCTATTGTCCTTTAATTGGAAAAAGTCCCTATCCCTTTATTATACCCTCTTCCGGGGGTGTAGTGAAAAGAGGAGGTATGACACATACTAGTGCTATTCGATGGCACTAACATCACTTTTGTCGGGGCGCTACATCTCAAATGGATTTAGGTGTTTCTATATCAGGCAGTGTTGGTTGCAGCTAGTGTCGCATCATCCCTTCAGCTGACATGGTGAGCCCCACTTTGTTTCGGGGTCCTATTTCATCTATTTATCATGTACTTTTTATTTTGAGGTATAGCCGGAGCCTTGTTACCGGCATTTCCATATTACATTACTCTTCAGTTGTGTTTAGAGGCTCTGTAGACATGTTGTGGGTAGTGTCGAATATTGGAATTAAAGTAGAAATATTGACGTTCGACAAGTATTTATAAAACTTGTAGTAGTTTGATAACTACGATTTAAGCTGCTAATGGAAATAAAATGGAAGTTGTTAACAAAATACATACTAAGTGTGATTAATGGAGTCCATCTCCTATTTATTCATGAATTTAGTTTGGGTAGAATGGAACCTAGCAGGCTTGCTCAGTTGGGTTTACTCGGTTGAGCGCCGGTCGTGCTCCTCGGTTTTTGGGCGTGACAAACTTGGTATCAGAGCCTAAGGTTTTAAAGTGTCCTAGGATGTCCCGGAGCCGTGTGTAGTAGAGTCCTTCTTATAAGTGTGTAGTCGACCATATCTATAAGTTGGAGGCTATTCAGACATTCATGAATTTCACCCATCTTTGATACTCCAAATCATGCGGTAGAACTCAAGATAGGTAGCTAATTTCCTCGCTATGTATTATTCTCCAAACGAGTAATCTCGATACCATAATCCACGAGTTTGAAGCATTAAGAAGGGAATGACCCCACAATTGAATCTGAGGGAGATTCCCAAGCGTTTGTTAGGAGAATGTATCGAGCCATGGAGGAAATCGTAGAACTTGTTGACAAGGGGAGTACCTTTTTCCTATTAATGTCAATGCACTACCAGATAATGTAGTATATTAGTATGTTACCAACGTGTATTACGTATGTGGAGTCGAGGGGCATCGATTATGTTACTGCCCTATCAACCTAAAGTCACCAAGAAAGTCACTCCCTATTACATCATTATGAACACCACAAAATTTTTACTCATTGCATGTCCACATCCATATTGAAGAGTCCTTATAAAAATGGTTTTAACAAGACGTGAGTCACAAAAACTTTTGTGTACCTACTCCTTGAAGTAGACGTATTGTTCGTGAATCCACTTTATCACAAATTCTCTTATTTACATCCTCTTGTGGAATTAAGTTCTATAAATACGTCCTTGAATGGAGTTATAAATCTAGTATTAATACTTCCCACTTCCTTTCCTAATTTCTCAACAAGGGACTATATTCGATGATTTGTTACAAAATCTTTTTATGGACAACATCTGCTCATTTATGCCTATGCATGCACCGTCGTAAAGTTTACCCATGTGGTGTCAAGTTCCATGTAAAGAATTCCAGTGATGTGATGAGTCACTCTTTTACTCACTTGTGTATATGGCTTATATGGTTTAAACAATCACTCTACTCTCTTGCGAGTATGATCATGAAAGCTTCTCACTATCTAGAAACATAAGAGCATACCTTAACACCTATCACATGAGTACATGTCGATCGAAATGGCCACCGTGTGCATAAAGTCTCTCTGAAAATTGAGATCCTCACAACCCCGTCATAGGAAGATCTTGTGTAGCCATCTTTGTATAACTTTCGTGTCAACATGGGACATCACGTACTAAGTAGATCACTTTGCTCCTAGTATTGTGGTGGCCCATGGCGTGGTCGTGTATTGTAGTTAGGAGTTAATATAGCAGAAGCATGTCCAGCTCATACCAAATGTTTATTTCCTTTTTACACCTCCACAACATGCATTCCTTAGTTAGTGAACTTGTTCGATAACCATGACAGAACATATCCTTCTATGTGTCATTGTAGCACTTCCTTTTTTTGTAAGGACCCATAGTAGGCTCTTCGTCAAGACCTAGCGCACCTTTGAAGGTTATCGTAGCACAACGCCTGTTTCTCCTATTTTCTGTCTTTCATTAGCATCTGGGTATATCTCAAGTCAAAATCCATGGAGAACTCATTATGAACATCTGCAATCTTTCCATGATTATTTTATACTATCTCATTGGGTTCTTACGTCACTTCAAGTTCATCAAGGGTTGATAGCATGCCGTAATTATTGAGACTAAATGATCTCCTTTCGATAATGGATTATCTACACATTCGCTAGTGCAACAATTTGCTTATCTATCTAACTCTCGCCTTTTGGTCTTGGGTTGACCAAGGAGCAATACACCTAGTAACACATTCATATGTCAAAGCCATTTTCTCAATCCAGTCGTATAGCATCTCCCAATGTGGCTGGTAATAGCTGTTTGTGTAGAAGTATGTTATGGTGCTTCATTGTAAAGTAGAGTTGCTAAACATAATTGGATTTTTGAATTCGGGAGCTATACATCACGTGGCTACATGCAAAAATCTTCTTTAAAAAATTTAGCTTCTCGTAATCCCTTATATTACCACCCTTCTTAGTGGCTACAATGTAAACGATACTTCTATAGGCTCTCTCACTTTCTTTTTATTTACCTTGCATCATGTGTCGATTCTCCATATTTTTCAATACGATCTTATCTCATTTTCTCGTCTAGCTATCCAACTATATAATTCGATTCAGTCCACCTCACTTTTATGTATTCTACAAGCCCCTTTTAAAAAACAAAAAGAGACACTAGAAGTGGATAAATTCCCCTTTACTATAGACATCTAATGTTTTCAACGCAGTTTAAGCTTGTTGGTTCCAAATGGTGCTCATTAGTTTTGTTGCCCTACTATCTATTTAATCTGATAACTCTCATTATAAAATTCATTTATGTTTTATGGCATCAAAGAGGAAGTCTTATAGCATCAAGGATGGAGACATATTCCTTTTGTTGGAATAAATAAATATTGCTTATATTCCTTGTGGACGTTCTTCTAACAACCATTTACCCGCTCTGCTTGTCCCTGTGAGTAGATAACCCAGGGTAATTTTCCCCGTTAAATACATAAAGATGTCTCATTCTTTCAAACTTATTCATGTGGACACTTTGAGGCCTTATTCTACACCAAATTGTAATGGTTTTAAGTACTTTCTCGCCATTGTTAATGATTTTCTAGGGCTACGTGGGCTTGTCTCATGGGTTCCAAAAGTAATGATTTATCGTAAGATCAAGCTTATATTCCAATGATTTCAAACCAAAGTTCATCCCCTTTTCAAAAGTCTTAAATGGGTCGGATTGTATGGGTTACGTGGCTTTTAGCTCACTCGGCTTCTAGGATTATTGACAATGTCATTGTCATGTCCGGGGAGTTTTGCTACCCTTGATATTCCACCTTCCTGCGTGGATATGAGTTTTATTTGTCTTTCTCCCCAGAGCATCTTGTTAACCATTAGAACCCGTCTAACCAATACATGATTTCGTCCAAATATTAAGATGTCCTAGCTATGTGGTTTCACTCGTGAAAGGTTGAGATTAGATGCCTTCAGATTTTTGCACATATCATGAGCATATTGATTTGGAAGACAAGTTGTTGTATCTCTAGTTCTCTCACATAGGATCAATTATCAGGAATGATTAAGCAATTTGAAACATGATAATCTGATAAGTGTTCAACTTCTTTTCATCCTCATAGGCTTGTGGCATAGATTCCTTGTGGTAGTTAATGATAGGAGTGTAATTCAACATAATGTATTTTGAAACCCATATCGCATTCAAGGTTACAGAGTATTCTCATTCTTGATAAACTGACTTTCCCTACACTCTACGTACCTGAATACCCCTCTTTAGTGGTTCCTATTGCCAATGTACGAGTTACCCGTGTGCTTTATTTGTCTAATAATGGAGGTCGTCGCAATTATTATCCATGTCAGTATTATTAATAGTAATCTTTGTTTATCTTGGCATATAACCTCATGAAATACTCTGCTCAGCGCATTAATGGGTTCCTGAATAATTCCAGACGGATCTTGAACTCTGTTATTGAATTAAATCTATTGGGTATTTAAGGTTCAAACATGTCAAAGAGGAAGCATCCCTGTATGATCACATATATTCAATAGGTAATTTTATGCTCAGTTTATGATAGCAAATCTTAGAGTAATTGTTGAAGGTCATCAAAGGTTTAGTGTGGGCGTTCGTATAGAGATTTAGAATTGATGAGGGTGAGCAGGTTATTTTCAATATTTTCTCCTGAAGATGTTATGTGAGTTGATAACAAATGTTGCATAAGTTTATTTCACACTAGGCCACACTAGGAGTATGAAGTTCCCCATATATTTTGTGTTTTCACATGTTTATGCCTAAGAAGGTAGTTGGAGATCCTTTATGTATCATTCTGATGGAAATTAATGAAGGTGAAGTTAATAGATAGTTAGCTCATGCGAGGTATCTAGTTGTCATCCTTGTTAGATATGTTTGGAGGTTGGGGTGTTTCCATGAATGTGTTTTGGCAAAGCATGTAAGTCGAGGAGGCCACCTTGAAGGCCGAAAGTATCATAGAAAGAAAATGGTTTTGCTTGATTGTTTAACAATTAGTTTCGATTTGAAAAGTACCGTGTTAAGATTTAAAAATGTGTAGTCCATGCTCTGGTATCATTATGATAATGTAGCGCTTGTAGTGGTAAGATTAGTGTTATGAAAATATACATCATGGTGCTTTGTTGAGATGTGGATGTATTTTTAGGATGGTTTTGGTTGTTCTCTGGCAGGTGGATATGCCTAGTTACAAAGGAGACTCTGCCAAAAATTCTGAAAAATTTAGGAGATAATAAAAATTTTAGGGACTTGAGGTAGTTGAGAAAAAGAGATATATTAAGTTAAGAATTTAGGCGGACTCTACTACTCATTCGAGGATGAATGATCCTAAGGGGGGAGAATGTAAGGCCCCTGAAAATTTCGCTAAGTAATTTAGGATTTCATAGTGCCACACAAGCTAATTATAATATTTTATGTGCTATTAACATGGTGGAAATCAATTGGATTTGGTAAATAAGTGTATAAGTCTTATAATGTGTAATGTGGGGTCTAATAGGAGGCCTAAGTCTAAGCCAAGTTGGAAAATTTCATAATAGACTAAAGTTGTAAATGAGTACGCACAAGACCTAGATTTGGACAAGCATATATACTTTTATATAAGATGTTGCGTGATAAACAACCTATTAAATTAAATCTCTTTGAGTCTAGTTTCCGACGCATCAAACCGTTCATCATTTGGAGGTGTATACAGAAAGTTATGACCATTTTACTAGGCATGTGTCATATGCATGCCCAGGTATGCGACGGAAGCGCGGCCGTTCATATTGAGAAGTATTCTGCCTCTTGAGCGCGGCCTTAGCGCGTGCGCTACTAGCAGACCCTTAAATACACCTAAGGACTGGAAATGAGAGGATTTAAGTCATTTTTCATGACTAGGGCATCCTCTCCATCCCCAATCCAGCCAAGGCATCCAAATGAACACCTAAGGTGAGTTTTAAGTGTGTTCTAATGGTGATTTCACTTCTCAGTCACTACTTAAAACATGGTATTGATTGGATTTCATAGGATTTCTTCAAAATCTCAAGAACATCCCAAAAGTTGTCTTTCAAGATTTGGTCTACAAGAGGTAATCTTTTACCCTTAGACTTACATATATGGAGTTATTATGGAAATATGGGTATGAATTAAGTATTGTAATTCATGGGATGATGATTGGAAGCCATAGGTGCCTAACCTAGGTTGTGTTGGTGTTGTAGAGATTGTGAGATGGGTTATTGAGGTATGATTCTTGGGTATAATAGTATTATGTATACATACATGTACAAATTAGGTTTGTGGGAAGATTGTTGAACGTAAATAAGTAATGATTGGGTTGGGAAATGAAGGAATCTTGTAAAAGAGATTTGAAATCAAGATGCTCAACTAGTGTTTGATAAAATGCTCAAATGAGCTGAAATCATGAATACCTTCCTAATTTGTGTTCAATTTTGTTATGTCTCAAGTATATTGGGATTGCTAGAATTTCTGGAACGTCGTAGCAACTTAAGAAAAGATTAAACAAGGTATGTATGGCTAAAAACCCCTTTTATTAGAAATCGAGCTTTGTTGGTGTATATGCAAATGTGGTAAGGCTGAAATTGGATTGATGAATTGATTGTTATTTTACATGAATTGGTGTTGTGAAAATGTATGTGGAAGGTACTTCATGGTTTTAATGTGTTTTCTTTGTAAATGGAGGATGTGTGGAGAACATGATCTATGTGCTAAATGCCTAAATTTCATGCCAAGGTTACTTTAGGACTAATATGCCATACTAGATGAATTCCTCTCTACGCTTATGACTTAAATTGCTTTTGCATGTGCCTATGGTCTTAAGTGGCAAAGTAAATGTTGAAAATGGGAACAATGTGAAACGTGAGTTATAAAATGTGGTAATTATGGCCGGAATGCCTAGACCTCAATATCAGGATTTAAATTGAAATTGTCATGCCAACTATGTGAAATCTTATCTATGTTTACACTTGAATTGCTCATGTTTGTACCTGTTATCCTAAATTGCAATATTTGTCTTGCAAGTGGACATGATGTGGAAATTTTGGCCCTAAGTGCGCATGAACTAATATCTGTGAAACAAGAACTGAAGTGAGATGATTAATGAAAAAAAGGGTAACGTCTTTGTAAGACAGCTTAACTGATTGGGCCGTGATCTGACGTCATGTTACACACATGGTGGTATAGTGCTGATATTGAAATTGGAAAGTGAGGATGAAATTGTTATTGAGGTAACATCTTGGTAAGACAGCTTAGCCGATCGGCCCGTGATCGGATGCCATTTTATACACACATGGTGGTAATGTATTGATGATTGAAACTAGAAAGTGAGAGTGAAATAATGGTAACGTCTCGCTCAGACGGCTTAGCCGATTGGGCCGTGATCGGACTCCGCTCAAGGAAGCGGTGGTAATGTGAATAACGATGCAACAATATGGAATGCCCCAAACTAAAGTTATGGAAATTGTGTGAAAGCTATGTGATCCCTTATTTGTATTTGATGATGTGGTGATTGTTTAAAGCTTTGTTGATACTTATGATTACTTCATTCTTGTATGGTTGTTCTTTCTAATGATATGGTGATTAGTTATACATACTAGTGCTATAGCAGGCAATGTTGGTCGTAGCTAGTGCCGCATCATCCCTTCAGCTGACTTAGTGACCCCCACTTCGTTTCGGGGTCTTGTTTCATCTGTTTATCATGTACTTTTGTATTTTGACGCATAGCCGGAGCCTTGTTACCAGAATTTCCATATTATATTACTATTTAATTGTGTTTAGAGGCTCCGTAGACAGGTTGTAGGCCGTGTCGGGTATTGGAATTAAAGTAGAAATATTTATGTTTGGCAAGGATTTATAAAACTTGTAATATTTTGATAACTATGATTTAAGCTGCTAATGAAAATGAAACGGAAGTTTTTAATGAAATACTTTCTAAGTGTGATTAATGGAGCCCATCTCCTATTTATTCATGAATTTAGTTTGGGTTGAATGGAACCTAAAAGGCTTGCTCAGTCGGGTTTACTTGGTTGAGTGCCGGTCATGCTCCTCGGTTTTGGTGCATGATAAAGATGGGTCATTTGAGATGACGAAGTTACTCCCCCTACTAGTTCTGTTCCCATGCTTGAGCCCGAGAGTGCTACATTAGTGAGTTTTGATGAAGAGACTCCTGCAGCACCCTGTGACCTTACTGGACAACTCTTTTACAGTACATTTGGTGAAGAAAGTTTTGGCTTTATTTCTAAGGAAATACCTCTTGCCACTTTTCATGTATCTACTGATGTTTTCACTGCTCCGCCCGTGGCTATTTTGACTTCCTCAATTGTTCCTACTGCTGCAGCTTCCTGTGGTGAGATTGGTTCTTCTAGTAGCAGTAGAGTGATGAAACAAGTTACCATCAAGATTCCTGCAGAGGGTAGTCTTTCAAACTAAATAATACTTTACATGTATTTAAGTATCATCTATATCTCTTTCATAACTGTTTTCTTTACATCAAATTTGTACAAAATTCAATGGTATATCCTGGCAATCCATGACTAAATATTTCCTTTAACCTAAACATTCGTAAGATTTTCGAATTTGCATCGACAAGTGTATTCTTCATAGGTTTTTGTGACGACCCAAATGGTCATCACTGATTTTCTCTTTCATTCTCCACTTCTGAGGCCTTGCAAATCTTATTTTTACTTGCCTCGATTTACGTGCGCAGTCCGAGCGGATTGCCAGAAAGCTTATATATGAGTTCTGCGTGAAAGATGGTGAATTTCGATATTAATATGATTAAAGTTGACTTTGGTCAACATTTTGGGTAAATGGACCCGGACCCGAGATTGGACGGTCCCGGAAGGTCCGTGGAAAATATGGGATTCGGGCATGTGTCCGGAGTCGAATTTCGAGGTCTAGGACCCGAGTAAAAGAATTTTTCTATGAAATTGTTTTTCTAAAATTATTAAAGAAAATGGAAATGAAATTTGATTAAAAGACTATGGTATCGGGCTTGTATTTTTGTTCCGACGCATGGTACAGGTCTTAAATATATGTTAAGCGCTTTCTGTAAAGTTTGGTTGATAACGGACGTCATTTGACGTGTTTCGGACTATAAGTTCCAAATTTGAAAGTTTATGAAACTTAAAAAAAAAATCATGGATTTTGAGGCTTAATCCAATGTATATGATGTTATTTTTGTGATTTGATCGCGCGAGTAAGTCCGTACAATGTTTTGGAGGTTGAGTGCATGTTTGGTTTGGATCACCGGGGGCTCGAGTGAGTTTTGGATAGGCATCGGATTGCATTTTCCATTTTTTTTAAAATCTGGTATGATGCCTTCTGTGATCTTCGCAAATGCGAAGGGAGGACTCACAATTGCGAGCTCGTAAATGCGATCATTGCTTCAAAATTGCGAAGTCTGGGAAACTCGGGCACTATCTCAAATGCGATGGTTTGGCTCGCAAATGCGAAAGTGCCCGGGCCTGCCTAGTTTCGCAAAAGCGAAGTTCCGCATCACAATTGCGACGTGAGGGGCTCACAAATACGAGACTATGTTCCCAAATGCGAAGGCCTCGTTCATGGCCTAGCTTCGCAAATGTGAAGCAGAGTTTGCAATTCCCACTTTTTTGTCGAGGTTCGCAATTGCGAACCCCTGTTCGCAATTGCGACATCAGAGACTCAGCAGATTAATACTTAGTCGAATTCTCACCTCATTTCTTCATTCTTCAAAACACAAACTCCATAGGCAATTTTTCAAGCACAAACCTTCTTCCAAATCATTTGTAAGTCCACTTTTACTTAATTTATTCAATCTCTAACATCATTAAATATGTTTTTATCTTAGAATCAATGATTTCCATGGGTGAAAATGGGGATTTTGGGTAGAACCTAGGTTTTCTTAAAAATTGGGGATTTGGACCTCAATTTGAGGTCCGATTTCAAAACAAATCATACATATGAACTCATGGGGGAATGGGTAACCGGGTTTTGGTTCGAACCTTAGGTTTCGACCACATGGGCCAGGGGGCATTTTGGGAATTTTTCAGTAAAACTTTGGGAAATTCATTTTCATGCATTCAAGTTGATTCAATTAGCATTTGTTCATACATTCAAGTAATTTGTGACTAGTTTCGAGCGGTTTTGTGGAGAATTCGAGGGGTAAAGCTATACTAGAGGCTTTAGTGGATTTTTTGGAGCATTTGAGGTAAGTGTTTGATCTAACTTTGGCTTGATGGAATAGGACTAGAGTATTGTTTGCTAATTGCTAATTGTTGAGTATGGTGTATAGGCATGGTGACGAGTATCTATACACTGGTGTCTAGCATGACCGTGAGTCCTTAGTTGTGCGTATTTTAATTTTGTTGCGACTCTTCCTTGTGTAACTGATGATTTCTATATAATGTGAAAAGTATGGGAAAGAATTGTAACTTGTGAACTCTTTGGAGCGTTGGCACGAATGCTAAAGAAATTGTTGAGTAAGAAATGAAAGAAAGAGAAAGAAATGTTATTATTCCCTTGCCGGGATGTGAAAGTTATTGTTGTTGTTCCCCTGTCGGGATTTAGCTGTTTACTTGTGTTTTCCCTTGCCGGAACTTCTGTTGCTGTTTGTCTATCCCCTCACCCCATTGGTTGTGATTGTTGTGTGGGTGAGGAAGAGTGATAAAGCACGAAGGTTGATGTCGTGCACTATTTGTGTTGAGAATATGTCAAAGCACGAAGGAACATTCTGTTCCATGATTTATTATTTATGTACGAAGGAACATTCCGTGCCATGTTTTGATTATTTATGCACGAAGGAACATTCCGTGCCATGTTTTGATTATTTATGCACGAAGGAACATTCCGTGCCATGTTTGATTATTTATGCATGAAGGAACATTCCGTACCATGTTTTGAATATTTATGCACGAAGGAACATTTCGTGCCAGGTTTGATTATTAATGCACGAAGGAACATTCCGTGCCATGTTTTGATTATTAATGCACGAAGGAACATTCCGTGCCATGTTTTGATTATTAATGCACGAAGGAACATTCCGTGCCATGATTCGATTATTAATGCACGAAGGGACATTCCGTACCAAGTTTTGATTATTACTCTCATTGACTTTGTAGTTGTACCGTTTCATTCCTTATTTATTTACCTTGTATTTTAAACTGCTACAGCCCCTACAGCATGCTCCCTTCCCTCTTGACTTGTTAAATTTCTGTATACTCTTCTACTGTATATATATATATATATATATATATATATATATATATATATATATATATATATATATATATATATATATATATATATTTATATTTGAACTGCACAAGTTTGATTGGTAGTCCGGTCTAGCCTCGTCAGTACTTCGCCGGGGTTAGGCCAAGCACTTACCAGCACATGGGGTCGGTTGTGCTGATGCTACACTTTGTGCATCTTTTTGCACAGATCCATGAGTTGGAGCAGCATTTGATTAGCAGTAGCATTTTGGGAGCGAGCTTCCAGTCTAGGGACAATCGAGGTAGCCTTGCTGACATCCGCAGGCCCGAAGTCCTTTTTATTTCATCAAGTTTGTTATCATTGTACCATAGCAGACAGTTCTATGCTTCATTCAAACCTTGTATTTAGTATTCTCTTAACGTCTGTGAGTATTGTGACACCAGTCTTGGGTAGAGGATTTGTTAAAATTCCGCATATCTTTCAGTAAATTATATCTGAGACTTCTACTTTATTGTTAAATGCTTTATTGTTGTTAATATTGTCGATGTTTGCTAAAGAGGTATTTGATAATTGGCTTGCCTAGCTCCTATTAGTAGGCGCCATCATGACTCCCGAGGGTGGGAAATCTGGGTCGTGACAAGTTGGTATCAGAGCACTAGGTTACATAGGTCTCACAACTCACTGACAAACTTGGTAGAGTCTGAGGGATCGGCACAGAGACATCTGTATTTATCCCCTAGAAGATACATAGTTAGGAAAGTTTCGCATTTATTCTTTCTCATCGTGCGGTTCTATTTTTCAAGTACCGATTGAATTTCTACTCTATTCCTCCGCAGATGGCGACAACACGCACTTCTTCATCTACCGCTCAGCAGTCCGAGACTCCAGCAGCGGCCCGAGTGGTGGAGTCTCAGGTTGATTTGGAGGAGGAGGTTCCAGCCCCAGCCGTCCCGGTGGGCCCAGCTCAGGTACCAGAGGGGTTCATTTCCACCCCAGTTCTTCAGGACATTCTAATTCGATTGGTAGGCCTCATAGAGGGTGTCATTCGAGCGGGTTTGCTTCCAGTAGTTTCGCTAGTGGTGGCAGGTCAATACAGTTTACGGGCTCAGGCTGGGAGTGAGATCACCTTTTAGTAGGCGTCCAATGTAGGCCGTAGAGTTGAGATAGCTCTACCATAGGGATGTAGCCATAGGTCAGATAAGAGGCCCCGTCACGCAGGCAGGTTTAGTGGTACACCGTCTGGATGTAGAGGTACTTATGGTAGAGGCCATCATCCCAGGCCCTTTCAGTCATCTCCCCATGTCACTCATGGTACTTCAGGTGGTCATTCAGGTTGATAGGGTTAGCGTCAGTTCCCTCAGCAGTCATGTGGATGTTATGAGTGTGTCAAATATGGTCATCACATGAGGGTTTGCTCGAGGTTGAGGGGTGCACAGCCGCAGTAGACGAGGTTTTGCCATGCTTGTGGTGATCCGAGGCACATTGTCAAATATTGGCCTCTAGTTTATGGCAGCTTCCAGTATCAGATTTCTCGTGCTATGATTCAGGCACAAGAGGTTCCACGGCCTGCCCAGCCAGCCAGAGGCAGTGGCAGAGGTGTTAGAGGTGGAGGTAGAGGTCTCGGAGGTGGAGTTCAGGTCGCCAGGGGTAGAAGCCAGCCAGCAGCTAGGCCAAAGACTGAGTCTTCAGGTGCAGACATTACAAGTACCATTCTGATTTGTATTAGAGATACTTCAGTGCTATTTTTCCCTTGGTCTACGTATTCGTGTGTGTCGTCCTATTTTGTACCCTACCTGGTTAAGCCTAGTGATGCTTTGGGTGTTTCTGTTTATGTATCTATATCGGTGGGTGATTCTCTAGTGGTCAACTGAGTTCATCTTTCATGTGTGGCAGTGTTTGAGGGTCTTGAGACTCGTGTTCATTTATTGCTTTTAGACATGGTGGATTTCACCGTTATATTAGGGATGGATTGGTTGTCCCCATATCATGATATCTTGGATTGTCACGCCAAGACCGTGACCTTGGCTTTTCCAGATTTGTCCCGTTTGGAGTGGAGAGGGACCCCAGGGCATACCACCCGCAGAGTTATTTCATATGTGAAGGCTCGATGCATGGACGAGAAGGGGTGTTTAGCTTATCTAGCGTGTGTTCGCAATTCCAGCGCAAAGGTCCCTTCTATTGATTCTATTCCTATTGTTCGGGAGTTCCCTGAGGTTTTCCCTTCAAACCTGCCGGGTATGTCGCCCGACAAGGATATTGATTTTTATATTGATCTGGCTCCGGGCATGCAACGTATTTCCATTCTGTCGTATCGCATGGCCCCGCTAGAATTGAAGGAGTTAAAGGATCAGTTGCAGGATTTGTTAGACAATGGTTTTATTAGGCCTAGTGTTTCTCATTGGGGTGCGCCGGTGCTATTAGTGAAGAAAAAGGATGGATAGATGAGGATGTGCATTGATTACCAACAGTTAAACAAAGTGACGATTAAGAACAAATATCCATTGTCGAGGATTGACGATTTGTTCGACCAACTTCAGGGTGCGAAGATGTTTTTGAATATAGAATTGAGATTTGGCTACCATCAGCTGAGGATTAGGGCATCTGATGTCCCTAAGTCAGCATTCCGCACTCAGTATGGGCATTATGAGTTTTTTGTCATGTTATTTGGGATGACCAATGACCCAGCAGCATTTATGGAGTTGATGAACCGAGTGTTCAGGCCTTATTTGGACTTGTTCGTGATAGTCTTTATTGATGATATTCTGGTGCACTCCCGCAGCCAGGAGAAGCACGAGCAGCACCTCAGAGTGGTTCTTCAGACTCTGAAGGATAGTCAGTTATATGCTAAGTTCTCGAAGTGTGAGTTATGGTTGAGTTCTGTTGCATTTCTGGGTCACGTTCTATAAACAGAGGGCATTAGGGTGGACCCGAAGGAGATTGAGGTAGTCAAGAACTGCCCTCGACCAACATCAGCTACTGAGATTCGGAGTTTCTTGGGGTTAGCAGGTTATTACCGTCGGTTCGTGGAGGGATTTTCATCCATAGCAACCCGATGACCAGATTGACCCAGAAGGGTGCCCAGTTCAGATGGTCAGACGAGTGTGAGGTGAGCTTTTAGAAGCTCAAGACAGCTCTGACTACGACACTGATATTGGTTTTGCCCACAAGCTCAGGGCGTTATACAGTTTATTGTGATGCTTCCCGTATTGGGCTTGGTACGGTATTGATGTAGGATGACAGAGTCATTGTTTATGCTTCGAGGCAGTTGAAGATCCACGAGAAGAATTCTCCGGTTCATGATCTAGAGTTGGGAGCCATTGTTCATGCTTTGAAGATTTTGAGGCATTACCTATACGGTGTGACGTGTGAGGTGTACACTTATCAGAAGAGTCTGTAGTACTTGTTCAAGTAGAAGAGTTGAACTTGAGGCAGAAGAGGTGGTTGGAGCTATTGAAGGATTATGGTTTTACTATTTTGTACCACCCGGGGAGAGTCAATGTAGTGGTCGATGCATTGAGTAGGAAATCCGCCAGCATGGGTAGTCTTGCTTATGTTTCGGTCAGCCAGAAACCGTTTGCTTTGGATATTCATGCCTTGGACAATCGGTTTGTGAGGTTGGACATTTCTGAGCCTAGAAGAGTGTTAGCTTGCACGGCCACTCGTTCTTCATTATTGGAGCGTATCCGTGATCGGCAGTTTGATGATCCCCATTTGTGTGTCCTGAGAGACACGGTGCAGCGTGGAGGTGCCACGAAGGTGACCTTAGATGATGATGGTGTTTTGACGTTGCAGGGGTGAGTTAGTGTTCCCAATGTAGATGGGACACGAGAGTTGATCTTAGCGGAGGCCTATAGTTCTCGTTATTCTATTCACCCAGGCGCCGCGAAGATGTACCAGGACTTGCGGCATCATTATTGGTGACGTAGGATGAAGAAAGATATTGTTGCATATGTTGCTAGGTGTTTGAACTGTTAGCAGGTCAAGTATGAGCATCAGAGTCCTGGTGGTTTGTTCCAGAGGGTTGAGCTTCCCGAGTGGAAGTGGGAGAGGATCACCATGAATTTCGTTACTGGACTTCCGCTGACACGGAAAAAGTTTGATGCTATTTGGGTCATTGTTGATAGGCTGACCAAGTCAGCGCATTTTATTCCTATTGCAGCAATTTATTCATCGGAGAGGTTAGCTGAGATCTACATCCGAGATATTGTTTGCCTTTATGGGGTGCCGGCATCTATCATTTCGGACCGGTGTACGCAGTTCACCTCGCGCTTCTGGAGAGCAGTTCAGTAGGAGTTGGGAACTCAGGTTCAGTTGAGCACAGTGTTCCATCCTCAGACGGACGGCCAGTCCGGGAGGACTATTCAGATATTGGAGGATATGCTCCGAGCCTGTGTCATTGATTTTGGAGGCTCGTGGGACCAGTTCTTGCCTTTAGTAGAGTTTGCCTACAATAACAGCTACCAGTCCAGCATTCAGATGGCTCCATATGAGGCATTGTTTGGTAGGCGATGTCGGTCTCCAGTCGGATGGTTTGAGCCGGGAGAGGCTCGGTTATTGGGTACAACTTTAGTTCAGGAGGCCTTGGATAGGTCAAGATCATTCAGGACAGGCTTCGTTCGGCTCAGTCACGACAAAAGAGTTATGCGGATCATAAGGTTCGATATGTAGCTTTCATGGTTGGTGAACGGGTTTTGTTCCGGGTGTCGCCTATGATGGGCGTGATGAGATATTGGAAGAAGGGCAAGCTTAGCCCTAGGTTCATTGGCCCATTTGAGATTCTCGATCGCGTGGGAGAGGTGGCTTACAGACTTGCCTTGCCGCCCAGCTCGTCAGTCGTGCATTCAGTGTTTCATGTGTCCATGCTTCGGAGGTATCACGACGATCCAGCCCACGTGTTAGATTTCAGCACTGTCCAGTTTGACAAGGATCTATCTTACGAGGAGGAGCCGGTAGCTATTCTAGACTGGCAGGTTCGACAATTGAGGTCGAAGAGTTTTCCTTCAGTGCGTGTCCAGTAGAGAGTTCAGCCTCCGGAGGCATCGACCTGGGAGTCCGAGTCTAATATGCGGAGCCGCTATCTTTATCTATTTCCAGACTGAGGTACTTCCTTCTTAGTCCGTTCAAGGACGAACGATTGTTTTAGAGGTGGAGAACTTAACGACCCAAAGGGTCATCACTGGTTTTCTCTTTCATTCCGTACTTTCGAGGGCTTGAAAACCTCATTTTTACTTGCCTCGATCTGCATGCGCAGTCCGAGCGCATAGCCAGAAAGCTTATATATGAGTTCTATGTGAAAAATAGTGAATTTCAATATTAATATGATTAAAGTTGACTTTGGTCAACATTTTGGATAAACGGACACGGACCTGGACCCGAGATTGGACGGTCCCGGAAGGTCCGTAGAAAAATATGGGACTCGGGCATGTGCCCGGAGTCGAATTCCGAGGTCTATAACCCGAGTAAAAGAATTTTTCTGTAAAATTGTTTTTCTTAAATTATTAAGGAAAATGGAAATGAAAATTGATTAAAAGACTATGGTATCAGGCTCGTATTTTGGTTTCGACGCCCCGGTACATGTCTTAAATATGTGTTAAGCGTTTCTGTAAAGTTTGGTTGATAACAAACGTCGTTTGACGTGTTTCGGACTATAAGTTACAAATTTGAAAGTTTATTAAACTTAGAAGAAAATCATGGATTTTGAGGCTTAATCCGATGTATATGATGTTATTTTGGAGATTTGATCGCACGAGTAAGTCCATATGATATTTTTGAGGTTGAGTGCATGTTTGGTTTGGAGCCCCGAGGCTTCGGGTGAGTTTTGGATAAGCATCGGATTGCATTTTCCATTTTTTTGAAAATCTTGTATGCTGGCTTCTATGATATTCGCAAATGCGAAGGGAGGACTCTAAATTGCGAGCTCGCAATTGCGAAGTCTGGGAAACTCGGGCACTATCGAAAATGCGATGGTTTGGCTCGCAAATGCGAAAGTAGCCAGGCCTGCCTAGTTTCACAAATGCAAAGTTCCCCATCGCAATTGTGACGTGAGGGGCTCGCAAATGCGAGACCATGTTCGCAAATGCGAAGGTCTTGTTCATGGCCTGGCTTCGCAAATGCGAAGCAGAGTTCGCAATTCCCACTATTTGGTCGGGGTTCGCAATTCTGAACCCCTGTTCACAATTGCGACATCAGAGACTCAGCAGATTAATACTTAGTCGAATTTTCACCTCATTTCTTCATTCTTTCAAAACACAAACTCCATAGGCAATTTTTCAAGCACAAACCTTCTTCCAAAACATTTGTAAGTCAACTTTTACTTCATTTCTTCAATCTCTAACATCATTTAACATGTTTTTATCTTAGAATCAAGGATTTCCATAGGTGAAAATGGGGATTTTTGGTAGAACATAGGTTTTCTTAAAAATTGGGGATTTTGACCTCAATTTGAGGTCCAATTTCAAAACAAATCATATATATGAACTCGTGGGGGAATGGTAACCGGGTTTTGGTTCGAACCTCGAGTTTTGACCCCGTAAGCCCGAGGGCATTTTGGGAATTTTTGAGTAAAACTTTGGGAAATTCATTTTCATACATTCAAGTTGATTCAATTAGCATTTGTTGATACATTCAAGTAATTTGTGACTAGATTCGAGCGGTTTTGTGGTGAATGCGAGGGGTAAATCTGTACCAGAGGCTTTAGTCGATTTTTTTTGAGAATTTGAGATAAGTGTTTGATATAACTTTGGCATAAGGGAATAGGACTAGAGTATTGTTTGCTAATTGCTAATTGTTGAGTACGGTGTATAGGTATGGTGACGAGTATCTATACACTGGTGTCTAGCATGACCGTGAGTCCTTAGTTGAGCTTATTTTAATTTGGTTGCGACTTTTCCTTGTGTAACTGATGATTTCTATATAAAGTGAAGAGTATGAGAAAGAATTATGACTTGTGAACTCTTTGGAACGTTGGCTCGAATGCTAAAGTAATTGTTGAGTAAGAAATAAAAGAAAGATAAAGAAATGTGATTATTCGTATTCGTATAGTGATTATTTCCCTTGCCGGGATGTGAAAGTTATTGTTGTGGTTCCCTTGCCGGGATTTAGCTGTTTACTTGTGTTTTCCCTTGCCGAAACTTCTATTGTTGTTTGTCTATCCCCTCGCCCCATTAGTTGTGATTGTTGCATGGGTGAGAAAGAGTGATAAAGCATGAAGGTTGATGTCGTGTACTATTTGTGTTGAGAATATGTCAAAGCACGAAGGAATATTCCGTGCCATGTTTGATTATTTATGCACGAAAGAACATTCTATGCCATGTTTTGATTATTTATGCACGAAGAAAAATTCCATGCCATGTTTGATTATTTATGCACGAAGGAACATTCTATGC
Source organism: Nicotiana glauca (assembly GCA_026770625.1). Classification (NCBI taxonomy): domain Eukaryota; kingdom Viridiplantae; phylum Streptophyta; class Magnoliopsida; order Solanales; family Solanaceae; genus Nicotiana; species Nicotiana glauca. The sequence continues at coordinate 192,659 of MU683234.1, forward strand.
CATGTTTTGATTATTTATGCACGAAGGAACATTCTATGCCATGTTTGATTACTTATGCACGAAGGAACATCCCGTGCCATGTTTTGATTATTTATGCACGAAGGAACATTTCGTACCATGTTTGATTATTAATGCACGAAGGGACATTCCGTGCCATGTTTTGATTATTAATGCACGAAGGAGCATTCCGTGCCATGATTCGATTATTAATGCACGAAGAGACATTCCGTACCATGTTTTGATTATTACTCTCGTTGACGTTGTAGCTAAACCGTTTCATTCCTTATTTATTGACCTTGTATTTTAAACTGCTACAGCCCCTGCAGCATGCTCCCCTCCCCTTTGACTTGTTAAATTTATGTATTCTCTTCTATTGTGTATATATATATATATATATATGAACTGCACAGGTTTGATTGATAGTCCGGTCTAGCCTCGTCACTACTTCGCCGGGGTTAGGCCAGGCCCTTATCAGCACATGGGGTCGGTTGTGCTGATGCTACACTCTATGCATCTTTTTGCACAGATCCATGTGTTGGAGCAGCATTTGATTAGCAGTAGCATTTTGGGAGCGAGTTTCCAGTCTAGGGACATTCGAGGTAGCCTTGCTGACGTCAGCAGGCCCGGAGTCATTTCTATTTTATCCAGTTTGTTATCATTGTACCATAGCAGACAGTTCTATGCTTCATTCTAACCTTTTATTTAGTATTCTCTAGACGTCCGTGAGTATTGTGACACCAGTCTTTGGTAGAGGATTTGTTAAACTTCCGCATTTCTTTTAGTAAATTATATCTGAGACTTCCGCTTTATTGTTAAATGTTTTATTGTTGTTAATATTGTCGATGTTCGCTAAAGAGGTATTTGATAATTTTCTTGCCTAGCTCCTATTAGTAGGCGCCATCACGTCTCCCAAGGGTGGAAAATTCGGGTCATGACAGTTTTTGAATCAAGCTTGTATTTTTTGGCTCGTGACTTTGCTCTGAAGGTAGACTTTAGGTATGACTTGAATTCTGATTGTTCCAGTCTTCTTTGCCTTCTTTAAATATATGTATAGTTTGCAAAGTGTTTGTGCTTTGAAGTATGAAATCTCGAGCACTTGATTATTCCTTCCATGTGGTCCTTTTCCTAAAAAAGTAAAAACACAGGGGACTCGGAGGTATATATGATTTAGATGATGATTGCTTAAAATATTATATTTCCATCAGAAAGGTTGTAATCCTAGACCAAGAATTATGTTACTTCCGCATGTCTTTCTGGTCTAATATCATCACTTGGTGTGGGCTAGCTTTTTACCTATAATCTAAAATTATTAGTAGAATTTTAACTGTACAAAAATAAAAATCGTACTTAAGGGATACCTGGCCGTGGGTATTTCCTTTCCTTAGAAATATTTCTTCTTCAGATTAGCAGAATTCCAACACGAGGGTAAAACCTTGCCATCCATGGTTTCCAATTCGTATGGACCTTTTCCAGCGATACCTTGAACATTATAAGGTCCGTCTAAATTTAGACTCAATTTTCTTGCATTGGTTGTTGATTGAAAAACTTTCTTGAGTACGTAGTCCCCATTCTTAAAATACTTAAGATGAGCTTTTCGATTGTAATATTGCTCAATAATTTATTTCTACGCAGCCATCCTTATCAAATTCATTTCTCTCCTTTCCTCAAGCAAATCGAGATTTACCGGCATCTCCTTCTCGTTTGACTCTTTGGTTGCTTGGGTGTATCTCATACTTGGCTCTCCTATTTCAACTGGAATTAAGGCTTCAACACTGCACACAAGTGAAAGTGGTGTCTCTCTCGTACTTGTTTTTGTTGTTGTTCGGTATGCCCACAAAACTCCATGTAGCACTTCTGGCCACTTACCTTTTGACTCCTCTAGTAATTTCTTCGGGTTATTAATAATAACTTTGTTTGTTGATTCAGCTTGTCTATTGGACACAATATTATAAGGTGTTGAAGTAATCCTTTTAATTTGGAAACTCTTAAAGAATTATGTTATTTTCGGACCTATAAACTGCGGGCCATTATCACACACAATTTCTTTTGGTACCCCAATCCGACATATGATGTTTCGCCAAATGAAGTCCCTAACTTCTTTTTCTCGTACATTTTTGAAGGAACCTGCTTCTACCCATTTAGTAAAATAATCAGTGAGTACTAATAAAAATTGTACCTTTTCTTTGGCTTGTGGTTTTCGACCCACGATATCCATCCCCCAATTCATAAAAGGCCACAGTGCAATAGCCGGAAGTAATAACTCTGTTGGTCGATTCATGTTGTTACCATATCTTGACAATTGTCACAGTTGGCCACAAAATTTTGTTCCTCTTTTTTCCATTTTTGGCCAGTAATACCCTGCTCTAATTAGGCATATTATTAGGGATCTTCCTCCTGCGTGATTTCTGAAATGTCCTTCATGTATTTCTCTCATCACATACTCCGTTTGAGAGGGTCCTAGGACCCCTTTTCTAAGGTACCACCGAACATTATTTGATATAAATTGCCTCGATCCAAACAATAACGAGCAATTTTTTGATGAAGTATCTGAGCCTTTTTCTTATCTTCATGTAGTATTCCGTACTGCAAAATATTCACGATCTCGTTTCTCCAATCCCAGGTTAAATTACTAAAATTTAACTCATTTTTATCTTGGTCGAGTGTCGAGTGAAACAAATGTATTACGGAAGCATTTTCTTCATTTGTTACTTCTGTAGCGGATGCAAGGTTAGCCAACACGTCTGCTTCGACATTTTTTTTCTCTTGGTCTCTTCATGATTTTCCGAGTTTGGAATTTCCTGATCAAATCTCGTACCTTTGCCAAATACTATTGCATCCTCACCTCTCTAGCTATATAAGTCCCCCGCATTTGATTAACTACGAGCTGCGAGTCTCTTTTGATTATGACCTGCTAAATTTTGAGCTCTCGTGCCAATTCTAAACCTGCAATCACACCTTCATATTCTTCTTCATTATTAGTAATAGGATGGCATTTTATGTCATGCCTTATAGTCTTTTCCGTATGTGGGATTAAAACAATGCCTAATCCAGCTCCTTTAACATTCGAGCAGCTATCTGTAAACAGGATTCAAGTACATAGATTGGACCCGTTAAATACATGCAGTTCTTTTTCTGCTTCTGTTACCATCCCTGGGCTAAAGTCTGCACAAAATCTGCTAAAACTTGTGATTTTATCGTAGTTCTAGGTTGATATGTGATGTCATATTCATTCAGTTCTTTGGCCCATTTATCTAGCCTACCTGATAACTCTTGCTTATGCAATATATTTTTTAAGCGGTAGGCAGTCACTATGGAAATGGGGTGACATTGAAAATAAGGCTTTAATTTTCTAGATACCATAATTAGTTCTAAAGAAACTCTTTCCAAATGAGGATATCGAGTTTCAGTATCCAATAAAGACTTGCTAACATAATAAATCGAAGATTGTTTACCTTTGTCTTCTCGAACTAATAAGGCACTTACCTCCACTTATGAAACAGCGAGGTAGATGAGTAGCCTTTCTCCGGCCTTTAGTTTAGCCAGCAACGATGAGTATGACAAGTATGCTTTTAAATTTTTGAGCGCTTGTTGACATTCTCCAGTCCATTCAAACCGACTTTGCTTTTTCAACACTGAAAAGAATTTAAAGCTTTTCCCTGAAGATTTAGAAATAAATCTTCCCAATGCTTCTACCCTACCTGTCAACCTCTGCACTTCTTTTATTCTTGTAAGTATATTTGGTTTTTCTTCAATATATTTAATTTGTGTTGGATCTAATTCAATTCCTTGGTTAGAAATAAGGAAACCTAACAACTTACCTGATGTCACACTAAATGCACATTTCTCGGGATATAACTTCAAATTGAATTTACGGAGAATCTGAAATGTATCTAAAAGATGTTGAATATGATCCCCCAACTGTTGTGATCTGACTAGAATATCATCAATATAAACCTCCATGGTTTTTCCAGATGTTCTTAAAACATCTTAGTTACTAACCATTGGTACTTGGCTCCAGTATTCTTGAAATATCTTTCATCTCTAGGTTGAGGTTGGTTCTAATGTAAACTTTTCTGTTTGGCTAATTGTTGATACCAAATTTTTGTCTATATTTTTTAATATGCAAAATACCCTCAAAATATCCTATATAGGAATATATAAGTACATCCCAACGTTTTATTATTTTTTCCTTAATTTTTCAAAGATTTCTAAACTAAGTTACTACCCTATTTTATCAGGAAAAACCCAATAATTATCACCAAATTATAATTTTTGATGATTCATTCATTGGAGTCTCAAGTTTATACTAAAATATAGCTAACATAATTTTTTCATATTTTTACAAATTTACTTAGTATTTTTAAAGCTAAATTGTGTATATTTGGAATACTAGCCATTTTTAGGTTTAAATTTGTCCCATATTTATAAAATGGGATATTGTGTTTTTAAATCATCAATTATATATTATAAATCATTTTATTTATTTGAATTAGTTGACAAAAATTTATTTACTATTTTTTATAAATTTAAGAGGAAAAAAGGGGTATTTAAAATATAGCCAAATTGGCTCTCATTTGTAGCCCAAATTTAGACCTTAATTTCCCAGCCCAATTACCATTGAAACCCAACCCACGCTCTCTTTATCCATGCCTAAACCCGGAACCTCACCTACCCGTCTCATCCTGGCCGTTGATCTCTAAGATCAACGACCCCTATTTTTCCTTACCAAATTAAACCGAATGACCCCTAAGACCCACTGTCATTCCACACTCAACTGACACTCTCTCCATCTCTGGTTCTCTCTAGAACCATCTCCCGCCCATTCAGCTCCGTTGAGTCTCACCCATCTTCTTCGACTACCTCCTGGCCTGATTATATGGTGGTTTCACCATCCACCGGTCCTCTAAGGTTCCTACAAACTTGTTCATTGAGGTTTCATGGTCTCAATACGAAGAAGCTTCATCCAGATCTGGTTCGATTCAAGTTTATGGCCATCTTAGACCTTGCTTCGGCGAGCCGTGTCTGTTTCGAGCGTGGCCTAGACTCCTCCCGGTTAGATCAACAACGATCCAAGTCTTTCTCACCGTTTGGGTTCCTCTGAAATTCTAGAATTTGTGGTTTTTCTGATTTTTGTAGATCCATTCTAGATTCAGGTTTTCCTTACACTTTTAAAATGATTTTTTTATATTTCTTTTAAAACCATGCTTTCAAAACCTTTATTTTTCCGATCTAGGGTTTCTGAGTTATGTTTCTCTAATTTTCTTTTTTTCTTGTGTGCTTCTCTGATTTTTCTTTTCTCTTGTGTGTTTCTTCTACCATGTTTCTACTACTGTGCTCTTGTTAAAATTATCCTACTGTTTTCTTGTTAAATTTCTTCTACCAGTTTCTTATATTATATTTCTTCTACCATGTTCTTGTCGGTTTCTTCTACTACTGTGTTCTTGTTATGTTCTTCTACCACATTCTTATTTGTTTCCTTTACTAGTTCTTCTACTGGTATCACATATTGTTCTTTACTATGCTTATTATGAGTTCCTACTACTAAAAGAGCATGCTAAAGGTCTCAGCTTCTCTCTGACACCTCTGAAATTGTTTCAACTAGTATCTTTTTCCTTAATGACTTGCCATTTCATCTCTGTACTCGGTTAAGGGCAAGAACCCTAAGTGTGGGGGTTCATCCGAGTTTTGAGACCATTGGCTATTGTATTTGCTTGTGCTTCATCTCTGGGCTTGCTGGATTTTAAAAGCCCTAATCTTTTTGACCAATTTGAGTTCCTAGAGTTGATTCGTCTACTGCTTCATTCAGTTTCAAAATCATTGCTTCAATTTTGTTTCTTCATATGATTCTGACTTCTGTTAAACTCAACAAGACCTTTACTTGACCCCTTTTTCGCATGCTATTTGATACTCTCTCCTTTCTATCGCTGAATTACCATATTCCTATAGTCTACTGCTTACTTAATTTGCAATTGCATGACATTTGCACTTTGTCCTAAATTCAGCCTCGCATGCCTGTTACTTGTGTACTCTTTATATGTTTTAAACTTCCCCTCTAAATGGCTTTCAATTGTGATTGATTTCAGACTTCCTTTGTACAAGTTTGATTGATTTTCTTTCCATATTTGCTGACTTCCCTATTACTCGATTTGGGTCAAAAGTTTTCCTTATTTTTTCTGACTTGGTTCATTCATGGACCAATGCTTACAAAATCTTTGACCCCCTTGATTTAATTTATACTAATGGATCCTTACCTTATTTGTTTTAACCGTGTACTTCAAATTTTTTTTGTTTAATTAAAACACCTATGTATTTATCCGTAATTGCCTACTTTGCACAAGATGTTTATTTGATTCCTTTCCTTAAATAGTTTTACCATTTGAGTCTGAGTTCCTTAATTAAAGTAAGTCTTGTATTGATTGATTTTTAATTGATATTCAGTTCCTTAATTGTTTTCTTACCTTGTTTCTGACTATTTTTCACACTATAAATACCTAATTCTTTCAAAGTAGTATGTCCTGATTTAAGTTTCAACATTACAATAATGTGTTTATTTATTGCTTTGGGTATCCTTGTTTACTGCTTATGTATAGTTCAACACTCATCATGGGTTATTGATTTATTTCTACCTATTCTATTATGAATCCCAAACCTCTGCCCTTATGTGTTTAAGCCATGTTTTGAGGCATGGAAATATGCAAGTTATTGTCCATGAATTGAACCTCATCCACTTTGGATCCTAGCCTCTAACAGCATGTGTTCTGGCAGGCTTATAGGTGTGCTAGAACTCCCCATTGCTGGGCATGCCTAAAGTTTGCCTTTGCTTAAATAACAGGCTCTTTACAATCCCCTATTCCCTGAATCCCCTTGCGTGTGCTTTTTTGTAACTATTTCCAACCCCTTTTTCTCTTTTCCTTGACTTCCCTAGTTCTTCAAGATTTGTTTCTGCACATGCACACTTTCTTTGTCTTTAAGATCTGCCCCCTCTTGTGAGCCTTGCCTTGAGACCATTTGAGTTCCCTCTAAACTTGGACACTTGAGGGCTGGCCCTTCGACACTGCACTTGTTCCAAATGGATAATGCATTTAGGTGTGAGCATTGCCTGGAGTCCCTTTTAGCCACTTAGGGAACTTTGACATACTCAAATGGGAGAAAGGCTTTGGATCATGATCTCATGGAGGTGGTTTACTTCATATTTCAGACTTGAAGTCTGAATCAGGCTCTCCTGGGTTGTACTTGTATTTATATTTTTCTGATGTATTTTTTTGGGCCGTAATAATTTGTAATAAACTCTTGGGGATGGATAGTGAAATGGGCGGGTAACTATGTATGCCAAAAGGGTAGATATCATGCCTATAAGTACTTTTAAACATGCATGCTTAGAAATCATGTTCATAGGTTCTTAAAGTAATTTCTGCACATAGAAATTATGTTCATATGGTTTCAAACAACTTCTGCATAGATAAATCATGTTCATAGGTTCTTAAAGTAATTCATGCATGCTTAGAAATCATGTTCATAGGTTCTTAAAATAATTTTTGCAATGAGATATCATGTTCATAGGGTTTCAAGTAATTCATGCATGCTTAGAAATCATGTTCATAGGTTCTTAAAATAATTTCTGCAATTAGAAATCATATTCATAGGGTTTCAAAAAATTTCTTCATATAAAAATCATGTTTATAGGTCCTAAAAAAAATTTATGCACTTAGAAACCATGTTCATAGGGTTTAAAACAATTTCCGCATATAGAAATCATGTTCATGTGTTTTCCAAGCAACTTCTGAACTTAGAAATCATGGTCTTAGGTCTTCAAACAATTCAACACCTGTCTATTATGTTCATATTTTTTTTAAAAACAAGTTTCCTGCACTTTATACCACGTTCAAAATCGACTAAGCGTAGAAAGCATGCCTATAGGAACTCTTATTCGAAATTCAGCTGCTTCATTCATATATGGAACTAAAAATCAGTAAGAATGGTACTGTAGAACTCATAATCTTCGTTAGAATTGGCCTTTCTTTAATAATATGACTCCCTTTTTAAAACCAGTACGTATTCAGTTTATTTTGGACCTTATTATTTCATTGCTTACTGAATTTAGTAGATACCATGCCTATCGGATTCTTGTCCAATATTTAGGAAAGTCTTAGGGTAAAGTTTTAAATTAAATCAGTTCTGTTAATAACTACAACCAACAGGTAGGCCTGATTTGGGCTTCTTATCTGAATTATATAATAAAGTAGTCTGCCTCAACCTTTAAGTTCTCTCATGTTTAGTACTTAATTAGACATTAACTAGTATGTGTAAGTCATGCTAAATTATGTGCTTTCTTTGTGTAAAAGGGGTGTATCTATGCCTTTGCTTCTTACGTCTTTTCCCCTAACTTGCTATACATATTTTGTATGTCGCCTTAGAACTTTAACCTTTAAAATCACAAATAAGCCAAATATCCCTCCCCTCTAGCATTAGTAGTCCTAAATGCCTCTGGTACTTATATGATTGGGATATGTAATAGCATGCAATAAGTAAACGAGACCCTTACACGCTTTAATACCTTAACGGTGTGGAAATGGTAGATATGGATATGATGACCACGTGATAATGCGACATGTAGCCCCTCACTGAGAAGTGATTACCGGGCATTGTGTGGGGTTATCCATATCGTTAATAAACCTAGGACCCCCTTTTCCTTTTTTCTTATCTCTTTAAAAGAATTTCAAACTCATTCTTTTTTAAGAAGAATCAGCTATTTTTTATTCTTTCCAACTTTATTTGTTTGTAAACCCTTATGCGAAAATCCCTTATTATTTGAAGTTTTTATTTGTCTACGTTTTATTTGCATCTACATTCACAATAATAGTCTGGCCGAGAACCACACTAGTGGATTCTCCGGGTACCTAACACCTTTCCCTTAGAATAATTTCAAGCCCTTACCCTATCTCTTGTTATTCAAATCAAAATATCCCTGGTGTCCTAATGCACCCTAATTATTTGGTGCAGACTCTTCAAATTAAACCCAATTCCCAAAAGGTATGAGCTGTTCTCTAAATGTCATGAACCCGATTTTGCAAGAAAAAGGGGGCGCGACAGCATGGCGACTCTACTGGGGAATTTTAGGCTTTTACCATTTCAGACTTTTATAGTGCATTTATGCTTCTTTACATGCAATTACTTGTTTAGTTCTTTTAAGAATTCAATTTCCTTTTCTATCGCAAAAGTGACTTGTCTTCTTTTTCTTTTCTTTATTTCTTTCCATTACTACTGCTTTACATTATGAAACTATTGTATTTACTGCTTTCTTAACGTGCAAATACGTGACAACATGCCTTTAATTGTTGCATAACCATTCTCAACATATTCAACTCGTGTTAAACAAAATCCTTTAGCAATGCTTATTATGAGTGGTTGCGCTCTTCCGATATAATCAACCCTTAAATTCGGAAATGGCATATTTGCGGTAAAACCAGTCGATCAACGGTGTAGTCGACGGTTCTGTGCCTTTCCCCCTTGAGTTGTCCGCTTAAGGGTATCAGTCTAAAACCCCACAGAAACCTTACTCGAATTGAAATTGTGAATGCATCATGGTCAAACCTAGCCGAGTCAGTTATGTTGTCCGCATAATGACTCTTTAAATTAGCCTTGTCCAAAGTCCACAGGGTTCCCCCAGAACCCGAACGAACATCGTCATGTTCTGTGAATTTATTTGGAGAACTAAATGCTCTTATGCCAACTGTTGATATTAAATAGTCGTGTCTGGTGGGGGTAAGGGACTAACCCTTTGTATTGCAAAAATATGAGTAACGAAATCCCCAGATTCGGTAGGGTCACCAATATCCACCTCAAACTGCAAAGCTGGTGGAAGGATTTTCACTCTAGTGATCAGACACTTATCTGAAAATATTTGGGGGACCTACCCTCTATCCTGGAAATTCAACCCAACAACAAGATCGTTGAAGCTACTACTTTGTTTTGGGTTTGTGAGCGGTCAGTATTCCGCTTCGGGGATATTTATATGACACCCTTTATAGAAGAAATAGGAGGATTGGCCGGTATACCATGGGAAACTCCGGGTTTGCTGATGCCTGAGAAACGCAAGAGCAGGGGTTTCCTCAAGATGATGGGTTTGAAGAAAACTCTCAAACTGACATGTCTGAAAGATTCCAATGTACCTTTCGATTATTTGTTTAAAAGGAATGGTCATAGCAAATCCTACCATACATATCCTAACGAATTTTCCATCACATCATTAGGACATATTCACCGAAAGGTCTACGTGTTCATGTTTTGCTTCCTGGAATTGATCATGTTCCCAACAAAGAAGGCAAGAACCCATACCGGACTAGCTATGGTAACCAAAACTCTAGTGGAGGGAATTGACGGACAACCATTTATCCCCATACCAATGATCATTTGCAGAAATATACCGAGCCCTAGAAAAGTGTCAACGGGGAGCCAAACACTTCAAAGGTTGTAATTTGCCAGTTCAACTTTGTCTCGTGGAACATCTCCTAAAAGGTGAATACCGGCAAGAAATCCCTCAAAGGGACTGGGATGATCATAACGCTTTTCATTATCCAAAGCGAATGAATTACATGCCCGACATGTTTTCCCAACCGAAAAATGCTAGAGAATGGGTGTTCGAGTGGTTTCCAACCGACGAGTTCATCCTCCGATCCAGAGAGGCACCTTTCATGATACTAAATAGCTTAAGATGAACGTTCCCATATGTACCTCTTCGGGTAATGAGACAAGCGGGTAGGAAGCAGGTTATATCCAGGGTCGAGAAGATGAGTCACTTCAGGGCTAACTTCCAGGATGACGATAGTCCTTACAGGTGCCAGGCTAAGCATATGTTGCACTGCAAGATTGTAATGTGAAGGGACACCATCAAACCATGCAGATACAATGCAGGTTGTGCTCCCTATTATTCGGGCTGGTTGGAGGATAATCACAGTGGTCTGAGCCATTTTTGATTTGTTCGAGGTAACAGTATCATAGATGAAATGACCGAAGCACAGGTCAAGTACAACCATCTGCGTAAGAGAATCCGAGAATGCAAAAAGTGAGCACCATGGGATACAGGAATCCAATCAAAAACTAATTGAAGAGTGGAAGGATATGGCTATCAGGGACAACAAATGACTGTGGTATTTGGAGCGAGGTATAGTAGAGTTGGAAAAGAAGTTTCTGAAAAGGTTCGAAGACTGCCAGAATGCTGAAGGAAATGAAGGCAGACATTTGGCCAAAGCCTACTTGCTGTTGGGACTGCGCGAGCTAGGGAAGCTGTTCGATGGGGCCAATGATGACGAGTCTGGGGAAGGTCCCTCTGGGACCAAAAAGATAGGAGTTTTCAATTCTGCTTTATAAAATGTAATAAGGCCATTGGCCACTAGCAACTTCTATTTCTTGTTATTTAGTGTCGATTTGGGATTCGTCTACTTTTTATCAACAAAGTGAGGCATTTAGCATTCTAAGTTCTCCAAATCAACTTGTCGCTTGGCCTACCTCGGGCACAAAGAGGTCCCCAAAATTAGGACACGATTACATTGCCGCTCTATGTGTTTAAATATTACAACATTTCTTATAATCGTCACTGAGTTGTTACCTTTTGTTTTTACTTTTTATTTATTCCCCTCCCCAAAGGTTAGTTCATGAACTCTGGCAACGTCATCCTATTTTAGGAGATCCAGAGCCCCTGCACCTACTCCTCCTCTCAATCATGTTAGACACAAGAACAAAGAGGAAATGGAAGATTCGAACAACTCAACTGAACGGGTAGAGGTCACTCACGGTACTCTGGTCACCAAAGAAAATGCATCCCAACTAGAACAAGAGTTGTTGAAGTTTCAGATCAAGTTCGAAATCTGGTGAATATGTCATTTTTCCTTACCACTCCAGAGGTTAATTTTCCAAATGCTTAGAATCCAGTACCTCCACAGAATATCCCAAAGCAACAAAACAATCCCACTACTCACCTGCCATACCTCAAATAACAAACCACTGCTCATCCCAGAACTCCACAAATGGCCACTGCCACACCCAAAATAATACCCCCATCTATGTGGAGACTGTACCACACTCCACCCAGCCTATCTCAAGTACACCCGAGTTCGATGATAAGGACTTGCTCATCAGAAATCTAGCCGAAGAGCTTAAAAGTTGACTAGCGAAATTCAAGGCGTTGAAGGTAGTAAGGGAATAGAGGGGCTAAACTACGAAGATCTTTGCATACGGCCCGATGTCGAACTACCCGAGGGGTACAAACCTCCTAAGTTCGAAATGTTCGATGGTATGGGGATCCAAGGGTCTATTTGAGAACGTACTGTGACAAATTGGTTGTAGTGGTAAAGGATGAGAGAATCCACATGAAACTTTTCATGGGGAGCTTGAAGGGAGATGCTTTGTCTTGGTACATTAGCCAAGATCCGAAGAAGTTGTTAAACTGGGTGAGTATGGCTATCGATTTTATGGACAGATTCAGGTTCAATAAAAAAAATTCACTAGATGTGTTCAATATTCCAAATATGAAGAAGAAACCCACAGAATCATTCTGTGAGTATGCTACTTGATGGAGGTCAAAAGCTGCTAAGGTTAGGCCTGCTTTGGACGAAGAGTAAATGAATGAATTCTTCGTTCGGGCCTAAGACCCACAATATTATGAGAGGCTGATGATGATCAAAGGCCATAAATTTTCTGACATTATCAAGCTGGGAGAAATAATCTAAGAAGCAATCAAAAGCAGTATGGTTACAAATTTTTAAGCTTTGCAAGCTACAAACAAGGACTTACAGTCAGGCGGTATGTCAAAAAAAGGGATGTAGGAGCCATAATGGTGGAAAGAAGAACCAAATCTCCCATCAAATGCCAAACATACCCAATGCCTCCAATCACATATCAGCCTACCCCAAACTATCAAGCACCCTCACCCTCTCACCAAACTCTACCACTCACTTATCAATCACCTCTCACATATCAGCCCACTTCACCGAAATACTCCTAACCATCATATGTTTACCAAGCCTACAACACTCAACCATCCCACTAACAATCCCCTCCTTCATACAAAAATAGTACACGGCCATTGTTGAACCTATCGACCATTTGTATAAAAGACTTAAAATTACTGGTTACATCACCCCTATCCCTGCTACTCCTGAGAACCCTTCTTAGTGGGTTAATCCAAATAATTCATGTGCATACCATTCCGGCTTGAAAGGACATACCAATGATGAATGCCGCTCTCTGAAAGATAAGATCCTGACTTTGATTGATAACAAGATTATTGTGGCAAAGGAGCCTGCTTCGAATGTTCACAGCAACCCTTTACCAGATTACAAAGGTGGAGGCATTCACCTGATTGAAATAGAGGATGATTGGTATCCCAATGGATCGATCAGTTTGATCACATAAGGTGACGATCCAAAGAAGCCAATAGTCACCCTTAACTAGACTTTAGTCAAGATTCAGCCCTCCGGGGACGCTGAGGTAAACATATCCATGTCACTTCAGTTCGAAGCACCATCCTCTGCAAAGACGCCATCGCTGATTGAGGTTGAATTTATGTCACCAGCGAATACAACTACACGCTTCGAAGTCGTAGTTTTACCGCCTAAAGGGCATGCTCCGTTCGGAATAAAGATAGCCACGCCAATTCCAGTGGTAATGTCATCCATAACACCATTCTATACAAATGACATACCTTGGGACTACACAACCGAGGTAAGAAGGAAATGGGAGGTCAAGTTTAGGGAAGATGTTGCGGCACAGGGTATGATGAGAACCGGTAGGGTTTATACGCTGGAACATTTGGTTGAGTTAAGATAGCAGGCCTCTGTTAGACCAACCATCACTAAAACTAGGCCCCACAATCTCTGGAGAAAGATACAAGCCAAAGAATACTCAATCATTGATCAGCTAAACAAAATGCCGCCACAAATTTCTACAAAGTTCTGATGCACACAAGAATGCCATGTTAAGGGTACTGAGTGAGGCATGTGTACTAAAACATCACCGGAGGAGAGATGGCGAACATGGTAGGGAAGGTATTGGAAAGTCACAATATCATTTTTTATGAAGATGTGCTGCCACCAGAAAGGTTGAGCCACAACAAGGCATTGCACATCACCGTGCACTGCGCGGATTATTTTATTACCAGGATCCTGATTGATGGAGGGTCCAGCCTCATAATTTGTCCACTGGTGACACTTAAGACATTAGGAAAGCACTGCATGAGATCAAGGATGGGGCCATCAATGCCAAAGATTTTGACGGTTCCCAAAGGTCCACCATGGGGGAAATTAGCTTGTGGCTGAAAATGGGACCTACTTGGTTCGATGTTTATTTTCAAGTAATAGACATGCCGACATCTTACAATCTGTTGTTGGGATGACCATGGATTCATGCCACTGGGGCCGTAGCATCAACACTACATTAGGCAGTGAAGTTGAAGTGGAATCACCAAGAGGTGATCATTCATGGTGACGGTAGGAATCCTATATACAGTCGCTGACCATCCCAGCAGTAGGAGGAAGAAGGAGGATAAGCGAGGAAACTTACCACCACATCGAGCGAGTCAAGGCCGTTGATAAAGACAAATAGTGGGACAACAAAATTGAAAGCATACTGAACTGGAGCAGATACAAACCTGGCAAGGGGCTTGGGAAGAACCTCAAAGGAATCGCTAAGCCTATAAAACTCAAGAAACATGGCACCACCTTCGGTCTGGGAAATGCGTATACCTGGGAAGAATTCAACAACTGGTCACCACCATGGTGTGCTCCTTATATCCGCTGGAACAGCCAATACCATGCTTGGAACAGACTTTCCAATCGATCGATGTTATCTATGGGTCATAGGAAGAGGAAGCACTGGCAGAGGTAAAGAATTTGTTCCTAGAAGACAATGATATGGATTGTTGCGTCGTTCTCGAGGAGAAGAGTGAGGACGGCCGTTCCATACAGGCAATAAGTAGAGGAGCATTCATCAATAACTGGACCATCAGGGCTACCAGAGGCCGACAAGTCTATGTGTAGCGAGGCTGAACCAACATCATGCCCTATATTTTATTATTTAGTTAACTTTCCTTTTGCATTTTAAATTTCGCAATAAGATCTTCAATGTTCAAAATTGTTATGGAATTTATCAAAGCATTTCGACTTATTATAAATCTTACTCTTATTATTTTCTCTCATTACCTTACTTATAAAGTATTACTATTACTTATCTTGATGAACCAATGACTGTGACATGCAGTGAGGCAACGCAACAAACAGACATAGACTTAGAGGAAGATGACATACTGGAAGAGATTGTTAAGGAAGTTGAGAATTTTGAAAAGAGGCCAAAGTGCAACCTGGACGACACTGAGATTGTTAACCTGGGAGATGAAGAGAATGTCAAAGAAACACAAATCAACATTCGTCATCGGAAAAGAAGGAATACATAGAGTTTCTAAGAGAATATCAGGACATATTCGCCTGGTCGTACGATGACATAACTTGTCTGAGTACATCTATGATGGCACAAAAATTGCCAACTGATCCGAATTGTCCGTCGGTAAAGCAGAAGCTCAGAAAGTTTAAACTTGGTATGAGCTTGAAAATCAAGGAAGAAGTCACAAAGCAGGTCAAAGCCAAAGTTCTCAGGGTAGTGGAATACCCAACATGGGTAGCTGATATTGTGCCTGTGCCAAAGAAGGACGGGAAGGTTAGAGTTTGTGTCGACTATTGGGATTTCAACCGGGTCAGTCTAAAAGACAACTTCCCCTTGCCAAACACTCACATCCTGATAGACAATTGCGCTAAGCACGAGTTGCAATAATTTGTAGATTGTTTAGCTGGCTATCACCAGATCTGGATGGACGAAGAGGATGCTGAGAAAATGGCTTTCATTATACTGTGGGGAATGTACTGCTACAAGATGATGTCATTTGGATTAAAGAATGCAGGGGCCACCTACATAAGGGTTATGACCACGATTTTCATGATATGATACACAAGGAGATCGAGATGTATGTAGACGACGTCATCATTAAGTCTAAAAGAGAAACTGATGACATGGAAGTTTTGAGGAAATTTTTCAATAGACTACGGAGGTACAACATAAAACTGAATCTCGCAAAGTGTGCATTTGGGGTTCCTGTTGGAAAATTACTTGGGGTTTATTGTGAGTCGTCGGGCAATAGAACTGGATCCATCAAAGATCAAAGCCATTCAATAATTTCCTCCGCCAAAGAACAAGAAAGGTGTAATGAGTTTCTTAGAGAGACATAACTATATCAGCCGGTTCATAGCACAAACTACAGCTACCTGTGAGCCACTCTTCAAGATGTTGAAAAAGGATGCCTCCACCAAGTGGACTGAGGAATGCCAGAGCTTTCGACAGGATCAAGGAATACCTGTCAACACCACCACTCTTAGTCCCACCTGAGCCTGGTAGACCTTTGCTACTCTACATCGCAGTGTTAGATGGTGCCTTCGTTGCGTCCTAGCGCATGATTAAATGGGAATGAAAGGGAAAGCCATCTATTATCTCAGCAAGAAGTTCACCCCATACGAAGCCTGATATTCTCTGTTGGAGTGCACCTGTTGTGCTCTAACTTGGGTAGCCCAGAAGCTGAGACACTACTTATGTGCCTATACTACATATCTCATATCCAGGATGGATCCTTTGAAGTACATTTTTCAGAAGCCCATGCCCACCGACAAGTTAGCCAAGTGGAAAATCTTGTAGAGTAAAATCGACATTGTCTACGTAACTTAGAAAGCGATCAAAGGATAGGCACTAGCAGATCACCTTGCTGAAAACCCTGTGGATGGAGAATATGAACCCCTAAAGATGTATTTTTCTGATGAAGAGGTATCATTCATAGGAGAAGACATTGCAGAATCCTATGATGGCTAGAGAATATTTTTCGACGGAGCCGCAAACTTCAAAGGAGTTGGCATAGGAGCAGTCCTAGTATCAGAAACAGGTCCACATTATCCAATGTCTGCCAAACTCAGGTTCCCGTGCACCAACAATATGGCCGAGTATGAAGCCTTCATCTTAAGGCTCAAGATGGCTATTGACATGACCATTCAAGAGCTGCTAGTGATCGGAGATTCAGATTTTCCTATACATAAGGTACGAGGAGAATGGGCAACCAAGAACTCTAAGATACTCTCATATCTGCATTACGTGCGAGAATTGAGGAAGAGGTTCACAAAGACAGAATTCCGACATGTCCCCAGAATCCAGAATGAATTCGCCGATGCATTGGCCACCCTGTCATCGATGATACAACATCCTGATAAGAACTTCATTGATCACATACAAGTAAAGATCTATGAACAGCCAGCTTATTGTGCTAACGTTGAAGAGGAGGCAGACGGAAAGCCTTGGTGTCATGATATTAGGGAATATTTGATTAGAGGAGAATACCCAGAACTTTCCAATCATACTCAGAAGTGCACACTTCGGATGATGTCCAATAATTTCTTCCACAGCGGAGGAATCTTATTTAGGAATACTCCTGACTTGGGGCTACTGAGGTGTGTCGACGCAAATGAAGCATCCAAACTACTAGAAGAAACCCATGCCGGGACATGTGGTCCGCATATGAACGACTTTGTCTTAGCCAAGAAGATCCTCCAAGCTTGTTATTTTTGGATGACTAAGGAAATGGTCTGTATCCCATAAGTCCAGAAATTCCATCGCTGTTAGATACATGCAGACATGATAAAGGTACCTCCAAATGAGCTTAACGCAACAAGCTCACCATGGCCTTTCGCCGCTTGGGGAATGGATGTTATTAGTCCAATCGAGTCGGACGCTTCCGACGGGCAAAGGTTCATTCTAGTGGCAATTGACTATTTCACCAAATGGATCGAAGTAGCATCTTACAAAATTGTGACTAAGAAAGTCGTGGTAGACTTTGTTCGCGACCGCATCGTCTGTCGATTCGAGATTCCAGAATTAATAATTACTAACAATGGCTCCAACCTCAATAGTGATGATGAAATCTATGCGTGAAACCTTCAGAATCAAACACATGAATTCTACAGCCTACAAGCCTCAGATGAATGGAGATGTAGAAGCCGCCAACAAAAACATCAAGAAGATATTGAGAAAAATGATAGAGAAGCTTAAACAATGCAAGAAAAGCTATAATTTGCTCTATTGGGATATCACACCACTTTTCGCACATCAACTGGGGCGACCCCCTATATGCTCATTTACGGTACAGAAGCCGTCATTCCTATCGAAGTAGAAATTCCTTCTTTGAGGATCATACAGGAAACTTAGCTCGATGATGCACAGTGGGTGAGGAGTTGTTACGAGCAGGTAGCTCTTATAAAAGAACAAAGAATGAATGCAGTGTGTCATGGTCAACTTTATCAAAACAGAATATCCAGAGCCTTCAACAAGAGAGTCAGGCCGAGACAGTTCACACTGGGGCAGCTGGTATTAAAGAAAATTTTCCCGCATGAAGATGAAGCCAAAGTGAAATTCTCTCCCAACTGGCGACGTCCATACATGGTTCACCGGGTTCTGACTGGAGGAGCCCTTACTTGTAGAAATGGATGGAAAAGTTTAGCCAAAATCAATCAATTCATATGTAGTCAAATTCTACTATGTGTAATCTTATGCATTTCTATATGATGTAGTTTGAACTACGTCTGACCTTATTCCCGTTTAAAAGGGGATACGTAGGCAGCCTTATGGGTTCGGTCACAATTCAATAAAACTTTTTATTTCCCTCCGTAATTGGAAACTGGGGAAGAATTATGAGGATGGCCATCAAAATTCCGAAGTAATCTCAACCAATCATCGCAAGTAGCCATCAGAAGTGTCAACCCATTAAACTAGGGTAGAATTTTGAGGAGGACCCTCAAAATGCCGAAGCAAGAGAGGTTGAAATGTCGTGAACTACGTCACAATCGTCAGTTCATCTAAAAACTATTTGTTAAATATATACTTATGTCATACTTTTACAAACTCATGCATATTTATAATCGAAGGCGCTTGTTCAGCAACGCTACCCCAATAACACATACCGTATCACCAGATCAAAGCCGAACAGGCCACTTATTGCATTTCATGGGCTGAAAGATCACCACCAACTACATTTCATGTGCTGAAAGATCGCCAAATTATCCGAGGGCATCATTTTCCAGAGGCGTCATTCCCATAGCCCGAGAAAACCATGTCATGTCCTGATGATCCCTTCTAATCTTTAGCATATCATTATTCAAAGGCATCGTATTTCAGAGGCATCATTCTCATAGCCCGAGAGCATCATTTCATGGCTTGTTAATCCGTTATTATATGCTTCGTGGCCCAGGACATCATGGTCTGAGGACTGTTACACCTCCTTTTTTACGTTTGCTACACCCCATAAAGGGCGTAAAGGAGTTTTTCCACTTAAAGGACAATCGGAACGGGATTTCTTATTTTTTTATTCAGAGTCGCCACTTGGGAGATTAATGGTGTCCCAAGTCACCGATTGAATCCCGAACCGAGAAAAATATTGACTCTGTTAACAGTCTGCGAACCAGAAATCCGAATAAGGAATTTGTTAACCCGGGAGAAGGTGTTAGGCTTTCCCAAATTCCGTGGTTCTAGTACGATCGCTCAACTGTTGTATTTAACTTTATCTGATTTCAATACATGTTGTGCCTTTTATTAGTAATCCGCTTTTATATATTTATTTCTTATAGGAATTGCAACGTCATGAAAATGTATCTCGAACCATGCCGCACCAGTGCGCCCGTGGCTTTTGACACATTTCGACTTCGTTGAGATTTGGATTTGGGTTGCATGAAATGCACACCCGTATTTAGAAAAGTAATTTAATTAAAACGCGCCTAAAGCGACTAAGGTGTTGTTATCTTTTGGAAGGCCGTGAAATTCGTTAAACAGCCTATCCTAAATACTAATTATTTTTAGTAGGTAATTAATGAGGGCCCCACAATTATGTATTTGATTTGCGAAGCTCGTCTCATTTTGTTATTTAAAAGCCAAACTAACAATCTAAAATTCCCTATTTATTTGTCTCTAATGGTCGATTAATTCACGAATATAAATTCAAATCTCGAATTCAAGTCCGAATTCAAACAAAAGGGTAAAACCTTTTAGCTTGAACCCGCTACCTAACTCAAGACCCAATTTTATATTTATGGATTAATTTTCCATGTTCCTAATTATTTATTTATTTTTTTAAGTGTTATTATATTTGGACCTTGCCTTTTACTCATATTTCAACAAGGCTTTAAGCCTGAATTGTTAGCCCAAGGGTTACGTAAGTAAAGCAACCATTTCAATCCAAACAGCCCTAATTTCGTTATTAAAGGGTGGGCAAACTGGACCTCAAAGCATTCCAAATGCATGAATATGCACACAACCATTTTAATCCAAACAACCCTAATTTCGGTATTAAAGGGTGAGCAAACTGGACCTCAAAGCAGTCCAAATGCATGAATATGCACCGAAGTGGGCCTACTCGTATGCCAGTTTTTAACTCCTAAAGAATTGAGATATCATAGAGTCAATGCAAGCCCAGCAATGAAATTCAGCACTTTATTATCGATGATCACTACTATCCTTAACACGTTTTAGGAGAATAACTAAGTTGTCCTGATTTTAATAATGAATCAATTTATTCAAGTTTGCCATTTTGAGGCTAATGCTATCCTTCATAATTGTTATGCCTTCAAACAGACTTATGAACCTGCTAGTATAGACAACAACTAAGACCAAATGGCCTATTAACTTCTACTACTGCCCAGAATTATCAAAGCTACTTTATTACAACATTATTTACGGCATATGCCCGTCACAGAACTCAAAGCGATCTATGCATCAATTTTGGCTTAACTACAAAACTCGAATTAAACTAAACAAAACCTGGCTAAGCTCAGCAAGTAACAACAGTACTAAATCTAACGCTAACTAGCTACGGATTACAGTCCACAATTCATCACTACAATTATAATAGTTCTAAATCAAGTAGTAATAGTATTGAAACTAATTTCCCAACAGTGTCATACGACTCAACCACAGATATGCATTTCTTATTGTTTTATACTTCAAAAAACAAATGATCTTCTATATATGTCAAAAAGTGAACAATCTAATAACAAATCATCATGCAGTCCCGTCCAATTATACAAAACAAAACAAACAGTAATCTATAAAATACTAACGAATGAACTACTTTAATACACAATCAGGAAAAAAAACTGAATTGAACTTTAAACTTCAGATCTTCCATGTATTTAAGCTCATATCTTCTGCTTACAATTACTGGAATTACAGAGGTGTACCTGATTAGAGGAAATATGAGAAGAAAAAGAGTCAGTTACTTTGAACAGCAACAACAACAGGAAAATTATCCAATCACAGCTTCACAATGCCCAGAATTAAACCACAGCAACGAGATTTACACCAGAAAATAGACTCGACTAGTCAAATTGCAACTTCACAGAGTTTCAATTGCTGAAATCAGAGAAGATCAGTGAATAGCTTTCAAATATAGTGAAGCAGTAACTTTTTGGATTTCTCTACTAGATTCTAATGTTTTTTTGAGTTTTTGAGATTAGGAATTTCGAAATTTGGATCTAAGAAGGAAGATTGCTTGGAGGAAAAATTTTCAGATCTTTTCAAACTTTTTTTTTTCAACAAGTAAAATGTATGCCTATTTATAGATGTAAAGTTGGAGGGAAATTCAAATTTCAGTATTTACCCATTAGTCCTTCTTTTATTTCACTTCTACCCTTTACTTTAAACTTGTAATACAAGTGACTATGCTTATTTATCAAAAATTATACCAATACCCCAATCTAGAACATTCCAATCTAATGTAATCCCTTATCTACCCTCACTTCACTTCAAAATCTATCCAATTACCCTTTTCCTTTACCCAAAATACCCTCCCTTCCTTTTGTTAAATACTACTAACCCTTTTTATATCCCCAAAATGCCTCTGAAACTAAATTGGATTTACTAACGTAAACCTACTGTTAATCAGCCCCTTTTTATCATTAAATTCATTTACCCAAATTCTAATCCTACGATTAACCAATTACTAATCAAAATCTTACAACTATAACCAATCCTAATTATCAAAACCATACTAATACCAAAAATTAACAACATGAACAAATTTAAATCACACTGTCAATGAGACAAAATCTAATTCACTGTTAATTATTCTTAATTATTTGATCACAGCAATTAACGACAAAATTTATAATCTTAACTATATCAAATTTTGATTTTTAAACCTAAAAATACTACTTTTGAAACACAAATTAAAAACAACCCTAATTAGACTAATAACAAACAGAAAACAATTAAAAAATATGATAAAACATAAAGAGACTAACACATGCGAGACACTTGAAACAGAATAAAGAAGAAGGTTGAAGAACTTAGCTTGGGTTTCTTTTATCAGATTTCTAATCCACGCCTGAGCCAATTCTTGCTTGAATCATTTAGGATTCATGATCCGTAACATACCCAATGGTGTGTTTTCTAAAAGAAAACACCTATTGGGTGTGTTACGGTCATGAATTCCCAAAGATTGACCAGGAAACTTGAAATTGGGGTTTGAGGATTTCTTATGGGTTTTGAGATAAATGGATGTGGGGAGTGGGTAGAGGACACTTAGGTATGTCTATGGTGTAAATTAAGGGTTATTTGGATGAAGTGCTGTTCGCCGAAGTTAGGGTTCCGGCGAAAAAAAATTGAATATTCGAGCAGAAGGGGAAACATTTGAATGAAATGAAGTAGAGGGGTGGAAAGAGGGGTTCAAGGTGGTCATACGGTGTAATTTTCGTGGAGTTTGGCATAAGGTGTGATTCCCGCCGGTAGGGTTCCGGCGGGGTCAGCAGTGGAATAAGGGCGGCAAGGAAAGGGGAAGACGAAGAGGGATAAAAGTGTTTTAGGTTTTGGTTTATGTATCTCTACATATTAAATAGTATTAATTAACCACAACCATTAGATGAATTAATTTGAATGACTCAGATTAGATGGGCATCACACGGCGTCGTTTCATTTATTATGGGGAATCAAGTTATGACCGTTGGATGAGCATGATCAAGGGCTAGGATTGAAAGATTCTAAACGACATCGTTGGGTTATGTACTAATGGGCAGACCGGATCAGGGGTTGGGCTTGGGCTTGTGGATTAATATTTGGGCTGATGAATTAACTATGGCCCCATTTAATCAATTATTTTTCCTTTCTTTTCTCTTGTATTTTATTTTCATTTTTTTGTATTTTGTAATTTTTTGTATTTTTCTGAATTTTTGTAAAAACTAAAACTAAACCTAATTAACTTCTAATATTATTTAAAAGTCAAAAAATGCAACAATTATCGATTAAAATGGCCTAGGACTATTATTTTGAAATTTCCTTAAATTGTTCTAAAATGAATTAATACTAAAATTGTGAAATTATAAATCCTAATGCACATGCATATTTTTGTATTTTTAATATGAATTATTATGCAACTAATTAACACATAAAATACAATAAATATCAACAAAAATTGTAACAATCGAGAAAATTATTTTGTTTGAATTGTTAGGAATAATTTGCTTAGGGCAAAAATCACGTGCTCACAGCTGCCCCTCTTTGCCCGAAAACACGAAAAGTTTTCGTTCAAATACAAGTGAGCGAAACTGAGAGATTTTTGCCCGTTCGCATATTCCGTATGAAGCATTTTTGAAAGAGATGACCGCACCTTGCTTCTGAGGTTGCCTATATATCCCGGGTTAAACAGGAATCAGGTCAGTGTAGTTCAGGAGTGTCTGGTAGCTGGGACTACCAGCAACTGTGATTTCCCTGTTGTTGCTGCTGTTACTGCTTGCTGGCCCCTTATTACACCATGTAAATATAAAAAGAAGCTAGCCTAAGCTTTGTTTTATGAATTACAAGAAATCATATCTACGTCTTCAAACTTGCACTTGTGTTGCCTTGAACTTGTATCTTGTGATCTTGTAATGGAATTCTTGTTGTTGTCTTGGCGATGTTTTTGCCATTTTCTTGATTACTATAATTTGAGATATGTGTCCATTCTTCAGGTGGACTCCTGCTTGCGATGCTTGAAAATGCATTCCCTTGTTTTTCAGGTGGCTCCTGCTTGCGGTGCTTAAAATGTATTCCCTTGTTCTCCAGGTGGGCTCCTGCTTGCGGTGCTTAAAATGTATTCCCTTGTTCTCCAGGTGGGCTCCTGCTTGCAGTGCTTAAAATGTATTCCCTTGTTCTCCAGGTGGACTCCTGCTTGCGACAAACAAAGAAAAATTTTCTGCCCCAGTATGGTGACTCGGCATATCGTGTTATCAGATATTAAAATTAAAACTAAATTTTGGATTATACTTCCCTTGTTTTCCAGGTGGGTGCCTATTTGCTGCATTAGAAAATATATTCCCTTTATTCTTCGGGTGGGCTCCTGCTTACTGCGTTTGAAAAGATATTCCCTTTATTCTTCAGGTGGGCTCCTGCTTGTTGTCTTTGAAAAAGATATTCCCTTGTTCTTCAAGTGGGCTTCTGCTTGCTGAATTTGAAAAAGATATTCCCTTTATTCTTCAGGTGGCTCCTGCTTGCAACAAACATACAAAAACGAAGAAAATTTCTGCCCCAGTTTGATAACTGGGCGCGTTGTGTTACCGAATATTAAACTTGAAAGATAAGATTCGCATTATACTTCCCTTATTCTTCAGCTGGGTGCCTGACTGCTGTGCTTGAAATGCATTCCCTTGTTATTCAGGTGGGTGCCTGACGGCTTCAACTTTGAAATGTATTCCCTTGTTCTCCAGGTGGGCAGCCTGATTGCGATACTTGAAGTGTATTCCCTTGTTATCCAGGTGGGTGCCTGACGGCTTCAACTTTGAAATGTATTTCATTGTTATCCAGGTGGGCGCCTGATTGCGATACTTGAAGTGTATTCCCTTGTTATCCAGGTGGGTGCCTGATGGCTTCAACTTTGAAATGTATTCCATTGTTATCCAGGTGGGCGCCTGATGGCTTCAACATTGAAAAGTTATTTCCTTGTTATCCAGTTGGGCTCCTGCTTACAAAGAAAAATTCTTTCTGCCCCTGTTGTAATCAAAGAAAGATTTGTTAATATAAAAATGATGGTTAGCTGCTGGCATTCTTGTTGGCCATGCTCCCGCTTCTGACATTGCTCCAACTTGCTTCTTTGGACTTGCTTTGACTTACCATGACTTCCCGGCTAACTTTCAAACCCTCTGATCCTGGCGACCCAAATGTTTTACCTCGTGCTACTGTCTTTGTGTTTCTGTTCCCCTTTTTGTGAAACTTTGCTTCTCCCTCCAATTATCTGATTACCCTTCTGATGGAATTTGCATTGGTCCTTCGTGTTTTACTTCCTTTTAATATGTCCCGATCTCGTTGTTCCATACAACTAGGAAGCTGGTAGTTAGCTTTGACTGAAATGTCTTATAGACAGACTTCAAGAAAAATGAAATGCAATGACCTCGAAGATTTTGAGGATAGAAAAACTTCGAAAGGAGAAAGAGGATAGGACTTATCTGAGTAGAAAGGCTAATTCCATTGATCGTGCCATGCATTTTGGATTAACCAGACTAGTCTGTCCAACCAATCAACTGTCAATTACCACATCTGCTGCTCCATACTTTCACAACCCGGCTTTCACCAAAACCCAAACCTTGGTTGTTTTGCCATGTTTCAAATACCTTTCAACCACATACTTTCTTCATTTGTCCAATCTGAAAACTCACTTTTCGCCCTACGGTGCCCGTGAGGGTTTTCACCAATAAGACTCTCTCATTTTAATATCTCTCAACTCACGTTGCCTTATGATGCCCGTGAAGGTTTTTACCAATAAGACTCTCTCATTTTCAATTTCCTTTCTTCTGGTACCAAAGCGTTGTCCACAATATGAATCACCTTACCTGCTTGTATTGACATTTCTTCAAATTAATCAGAAGGTCTTTCTTTGGACCGTAATGTGGCTTTTGGATGGGTTTAGAAAGAAGGGTATAAAGGCTTAAAATATTTCAACGTGGGTTCAAAAATTACAACTTTCGGAATCACATTTCTTCAACAACAATAACTTCTGCCCCAGTTTCATTCCTGGGGATTCTTGAATTTTTCTTTGGTTGTGACTGAACCTCAGTGAGGCTGCCTACGTACCCTTTCGGGATCAAGTCAAACGTAGTTCAGGTCATAAAATCGCTTCATCGTTGCGATGTTTCCTTCCTTCCATTATTTTTCTTTTCTTTTCTTTTTTTTTTCTTTTCTTTTATCTTTTTTTCTTTCTTTTCTTTTGCATTTTTCTCTTTTTTTTCTTTTTTTCTTTTTTTCTTTTCCTTCTTTTCTTTTCTCTTCTCTTCTTCTTCTTTCTTTTCTTGTTTGATCCTCGAGTTTTGTTGTTGATTCCGAAAGAGGGATACGAAAGAAAATATAATAAGGCTCAAAGGGATAGAAAAAAATAAAGTGTTTGGATAGCAGAACAAAATGCCTTCATCATTTCAATCTCAAAACATGTCAAATACAATCAAATACATAAGGATAAAGAAATCATACATAATATCTCTTGACTGCATCAGAGTTGATAGCCATTTCTACACATTTCCCTTCCACATCTGTTAGATACAATGCACCATTGGACAACCCTCGTGTTACAACAAACGGCCACTGCCAATTAGGAGCGAACTTTCCTTTTGCTTCAGCCTAGTGGGGTAGGATACACCTCAATACTAATTGTCCAACTTCAAATTTCCGCGGACGCACTTTCTTGTTATAAGCTCTTGCCATTATCTGTTGATATAACTGTCCATGACATACCGCTGCCAATCTATTTTCATCAATCAAGCTTAATTGTTCTAAACGAGCTTTGACCCATTCACCATCATCAATTTCTGCCTCTGCAATAATCTGAAGGGAGGGTATTTCAACCTCTGCAGGTATCACTGCCTCCTTACCGTATACCAATGAATAAGGAGTCGCCCCTACCAAAGTGCAAAAAGTAGTGCGATACCCTAGCAAAGCAAAAGGTAATTTCTCATGCCACTGCCTAGATCCTTCCACCATTTTCCGAAGTATTTTCTTGATGTTTTTATTAGCTGCCTCGACTGCTCCATTCGCCTTAGGACGACATGGTGTGGAATTGCGGTGTGTGAAATTAAACTTCTAACATGTCTCTGCCATCAGATGACTGTTGAGATTGGCACCATTATCTATGATAATCACCTTTGGAATTCCGAACCGGCAAATAATATTTGCATGCACAAAATCAACCACTGCCTTCTTGGTCACTGATTTGAAAGTTTTCGCCTCAACCCACTTAGTAAAATAATCAATGGCTACCAAAATAAACCTGTGCCCATTAGATCCTACTAGCTCGATCGGCCCAATGACGTTCATTCCCCAAGCAACGAAGGGCCATGGTGCCGACATTGCGTGCAATTCAGATGGAGGAGAATGAATAAAATCTTCATGTACTTGACACTGATGACACTTGCGTACGAAATTGATACAGTCTCGTTCCATAGTGAGCCAATAATATCCTGCTCGAAGAATCTTTTTAGCCAGTACATACCCACTCATATGAGGTCCACAAACTCCTACATGTACCTCTGTCATGATAGTTGTAGCCATTTTAGCATCCATGCACCTCAATAAACCAAGATCTGGAGTTCTTTTGTACAATAATCCTCCGCTAAAGAAAAATCCAATTGCCAAGCGTCTAATGGCTCTCTTTTCGTCTCCTGTGGCCTGTACCAGATATACTCCCATTCTGAGGTATTCTTTGATATCATGAAATCATGGCTCTCCATCAAGCTCTTCCTCCACTATGTTACAATAGGCATGCTGATCTCGGACCTGGATCTGCAATGGGTCCACATAAACCTTATCTGGATGATGCAACATTGACGCCAAAGTGGACAAAGCGTCAGCAACTTCATTGTGAATACTTGGAATGTGCTTGAAATCTATTGATTGAAACCGTTGGCATAATTCATGCAAACATTGCCGGTAAGGTACGAGCTTTAAGTCTCGTGTCTCCCATTCTCCTTGAATTTGGTGCACTGAAAGATCCGAATCACCCATGACCAAGATCTCTTGTACACCTATATCTATAGCCATCCTCAATCCCAAAATACATGATTCGTATTCAGCCATGTTACTGGTGCAGTAAAAGCGAAGCTGAGCTGTAACAGGGTAATGTTGCCCTATTTCTGAAATAAGTACTGCTCCTTTCCCAACGCCTTTATTTTTGGCAGCCCCATCAAAGAACAACTTCCAACTAGGTTTTTCATCTTGTTCCAATTCCTCAATATGCATTGCCTCCTTATCAGGAAAATATGTTTTTAGTGGTTCATATTCATCATCAACTGGATTCTCCACTAGGTGATCAGCCACTACTTGTGCTTTCATCGTAGTACGGGTCACATAGACAATATCGAATTCTGTAAGCAAGATTTGCCATTTAGCAAGCCTCCCTATGGGCATGGGATTCTAAAAAATGTACTTCAATGGATCCAACCGAGAGATGAGATAAGTGGTATATGCTGACAAATAATGTTTCAACTTCTGCGCTACCCAGGTCAAAGCACAGCATGTTCTCTCCAGTTGAGTGTATTTTACCTCATAAGGTATGAACTTCTTGCTGAGGTAGTAAATTGCCTGCTCTTTCTTTCCGGTGACATCATGTTTCCCCAGTACAGAGCCAAAAGAATTATCCAACACTGTCAGATAAGAGATCAAAGGTCTTTCTGGCTCGGGCGGAACCAATACAGGCGGATTGGCGAAATACTCCTTGATTTTGTCAAATGCTGCCTGACATTCATCTGTCCATTTGACTGCAACATCTTTCTTCAGCAGCATAAAGATAGGCTCGCAAGTTGATGTAAGCTAGGCAATGAGCCTGCTGATATAATTCAACCTACCGAGCAAACTCATCACTTCTTTCTTGCTCTTTGGCGGAGGCAATTCCTGGATGGCTTTTATTTTTGACGGGACTAATTCAATACCTCGTCGGCTTACCACAAACCCCAACAACTTTCCTGACGGGACTCCAAAAGCACACTTTGCTAGATTGAGTTTGAGATTGTACCTGCGAAGCCTCTAGAAAAACTTCCTCAAGTCTTTAACATGATCACACTGTTTTCTTGACTTTATAATTACATCATTCACATAGGCTTCAATTTCCCGATGTATCATATCATGGAACATGGTGGTCATCGCCCTCATGTATGTTGCCCCTACATTCTTCAACCTGAACGACATAACCCTATAACAGTATGTACCCCAAGGTGTGATGAATGCCGTCTTTTCAGCATCTTCCTCATCCATCAGAATCTGGTGATAGCCCGCATAACAATCCACAAAAGATCCAATCTCATGTTTGGCACAATTGTCAATCAATATATGAATGTTTGGCAGTGGGAAGTTGTCTTTTGGGCTCGCCTTATTGAGATCACGATAGTCAACACACACTCTAGTTTTTCCATCTTTCTTTGGCACAGGCACGACATTGACTAACCAGGTGGGATATCGGGTAACCCGTATGACCTTTGCCTCAAACTGCTTATTGACTTCTTCTTTGATTTTCACACTAATATCTGTCTTAAATTTTCTCAGCTTCTGCTTGACAGGAGGGCATTCCGAATAAGTGGGCAATTTGTGGACCACCAGATCAGTACTCAGACCCGGCATATCATCGTATGACCATGCAAAGATATCTTTGTATTCAAACAACAACTTGATCAACTCTTCCCTGAGCGAGGCTTCCAAATGGACACTTATTTTTGTTTCCCGAACATTTTCCTGATTCCCCAGATTGATTTCCTCCGTGTCATTCAAGTTAGCTTTGGGTTTTTCCTCATATTGACTCAATTCTTTACTAATTTCTTCCAAAGCATCCTCGTCATCATACTCCACCTCATCATCACATTCAATTTCTTGTATTACTATTTCATATTGATTATCAAGACAAGGCCGGGAACTCCTCATGCATGACACATCACTGAAATCAGCATAAAATGGACTGTACAGGAAAAGAAAAGAAAGACAAAATAAAGGCTATCAGGAAAGAATAGAGAAAGAAATTGCATTTCATTGAAATTTGTAAGATAACGAGGTTTAACTCATCCAAATGGACGGAACATAGAAATCCGAATTACAACCTTGAAAATAATCTAGATTTAATATTCAAAAGAAAATCAAAAACTAACTACCGCGACTCCTTCCGAGTTGGAAGAGGAGTAGCTTCCCAGTTATTAAGATTGGCCTGAGATCCCACGAACTGCACATCAATGTTGCTCGAACCTTCACCTGCTTCCACCATATTCACTTCATCGAACAACCTTTCAAATCTTTCGATCAATTGCTGGTCAGGTTTTATTATCATAGAGTTGGGCATTACTGTTGCTGGGCACCTTTTAGTACCAGACCGGACAAAATAATGGGAGAGGCGAGGGATAGGTTTAGGAAGGGTCCACACTCTCTTTTTCATCTTTATGGCTCTCCTTATGTCGGGCAGCAGTGGGTTTGAAACCTAACCCAAAAGTATCAATATTACCAGGAAGAGAAACGGGCTGTATAATGCCCTGTAGTGAAGCTCCCAAACCCTTTACGGGAAGAAATCCATTCCTTAACATTTCTGTTGCCACCATAACAGATGCGGCAGCCACCTTAGGCATAGGAACATATTCCCCTTCCAAGAATTTAGCGACTGGCACTGTATCCACAACTTGGTACACCCACGGGCCATTATCATCTTCAACTTCCTCAAAAGGTGTAATAGCATTACAAGAATTGTCCTCCCCATGGACCACGATCTACTGACGATCCCATTCAAATTTGACAATCTGATGCAGAGTAGATAGTACAACTTTTGCAGCATGAATCCATGGTCGACCTAGTAAAAGATTATAAGACACAGCAACATCAAGCACCTGGAACTCCATCGTGAACTCCACAGACCCTATTGTAAGCTCCAACACAATATCTCCCACTGTATTCTTCCCTCCACCGTCAAATCCCCGTACACAGATACTATTCTTATGAATTCTTTTATTGTCAACCTTCAACTTTTCGAGAGTGGATAGAGGGCAAATGTTGGCACTAGATCCATTATCAATTAACACCCGAGTCAGCACGGAATCTTCGCACTTCACTGTAAGGTACAGGGCTCTATTGTGTTCAGTTCCTTCTATCGGCAATTCATCATCGGAGAATGTTACCCTGTTAACCTCAAAAATTTTGTTTGAAATCTTCTCGAGATGTTTCACAGTAATCTTCTCTAGCACATGTGCTTCATTTAAAATCTTCATCAGCACCCGACGATGTTCATCTGAATGGATAAGTAAGGACAATAGTGAGATCTGTGCCGGCATTTTCCTTAATTGTTCTACAATTGAATAGTCCTATGCCTTCATCTTTCTCAAAAATTCTTCAGCTTCCTCCTCATTGACAGCTTTTTTCACCGGCGTCGGATTATCCTTAGTTGTTTTAACTTTTCTCAATTCTTCAGGGGCAAAACACCTCCCTGATGTAGTCAACCCATGCATTTCGCATACTTCCTCTTTCACTTCTTTTCCTCGGTACATAACAGTCACTCTATCATAATTCCACGGAATAGCTTTTGCATTTACCGTAGGCAACTGAGTTACCGGTTTAATGATGATCGGTTCTGTTTGAGCACCCTTTACAACCAACAAGGGATTAACAATTGCTCCTGTTATTGTCACTTTAACAGGTTCTGGCTTCACTATCAACAATGGCTTATTAACAACCTGTTCCACTGCAACCAACTCTTTCCCACCAATTGATTTCTCATTTGCTTTACTTTCACTTGCCTTAATCATCATCACCGTTTGCGATGGCTTCTTGTATTCTCCCCTCTGTACTAACTCGATCATGTGAGCCTCATGATGAGTTGGTAATGGATTCTGCGTGATATTGGGAGTTTGTAGAGCCTGTACTTCAATTCTCCTGGTATCAATAAGTTCATGAATAGCAGTTTTTAGATGCCAACATTTCTCTATATCATGTCCTGGTGCTCCCGAGCAGTATTCACAATTGCCTGAATGGTCTAAGTTCCTAGGGGGAGGATTTTGGATTTTTGGTTCAATAGGGTTTAACATTCCAAGCTGCCTCAACCTGTGGAACAAGCTAGTATAAGATTCTCCTAACGGAGTGAATGTCTTTTTCTTTTGCAATCTGTCATTTTTAGCAGCAGGGTTTGGGCGGAAACTAGTTCCACCGGGATTTCTGTATGTTCTGGGAGGTGGGTATGCATTTTGGGTATGATATGTGTTATGGGGATTGGGTGCACGCCAGGGTGCCTGAGATTGAGGATAAGTTTGGGCATGGTAAACTGAGATGTGGGGAACAGGGGGTGGATAGTAAGGTTGTGATGGGCCATATGGTGTATGTGGGTATGGTTGATGATATGGACGGGGTTGGTGATAATAGGGTGAAGGACCATTGGACCATGTCCTAGATTCCACCACAGCAACTTCTTCTTTCTTCTTCTTTCCCAAAACCCCTCCAGTTCCAGTCTGGATTGCGAGAAAAAAGGGACGCGACACCAATGTACAAATAACTCCACTACATCCAGTTCCACAATTGTTGTTTTGATCTTTTCATTCTTTTTAGCTCTTGAATAGTTTCAGGCCTACCTTGAGTCTACATCCGTTTGTCCATCTACAGTTGAGGTTTGTGTTACTAAATCCTTAACTAAACTCGGTAGTTGCTATATTTCTGTCTGCAATGTCATTTTTTACGCTTGAATTTGATACTGAGTTAATGCTTCGAGAAGCTTGTTGATCACCATATATTTGTCTTATTCCCCATTGCGAAGGGAACTTGATAACCTAATGTAAGGTAGATAGAACAACCTCCATCTCATGAATACAATGTATGTGAAGTATCATATTGTTGTACGCCATGTCCGTATCTATCACTTGAAATTTGGTATCTTTGACTACTCCTTCTGCGAATGTGGTAAGCACTATCTCCCCTTTTGTAACAATGCTCGAGTTGTCAAATCAAGACAAGGTACATGCTTCTGGTAACAAT
The DNA here is from genome assembly GCA_026770625.1 of Nicotiana glauca. NCBI lineage: Eukaryota > Viridiplantae > Streptophyta > Magnoliopsida > Solanales > Solanaceae > Nicotiana > Nicotiana glauca. The sequence continues at coordinate 225,719 of MU683234.1, forward strand.
TTGTCATCAGCTTGCATCTCGTTTACCACTCCTTAAAGATTGTTACTTACAGAGCTACCTATATCAATCAAAACTTGTTTTACATTAGTATCATGTACAAGTAAAGATATTACCAGTGCATCATTGTGAGGGATCAACACTCCATTTGCGTCTGCATCATCAAATGGTGTATTGTCTTCTTCCAAAGCTTGGCGAACTCGTTTCCATTGGGTGACTGTGATTTTTAACACCTTCTGTGCTGTTGTGTATGTTATGCCATTGAACTCCTCCCCTTTGCTTATGACATTAACTGTTCTTTTTGATGATGGAGGTTTTGGTGGGTCCTGCCTATTCTTCATATTTGCTTGAATACTCTTCTCACTAAACAATTCAATTAAGTAACAATATTTTAGTAAGTGCTCTACCTCACCTTGCAGTAGTCTGCAATCTGTTGTTTTGTAACCGTGATCATTGTAAAACTCATACCAGAAATCGAGGTTTCTTCTATTTGGGTTCGATCTTATTTCCTTTGGCCACCACACTTTATATCCCATGCTTCTTAAAATAGCTACCAACTCAGACGTGCTAACATTGAAACTGTAACCACCAATCTTTGCTTTTGAACTTTTGTCGTTGTCTCGGGTATCCCGTGTGTCTCTCTCCTTTTTTAACCTGGAGGACGAACCCGAATCTCTATCCCTTGATCTGGAATCATACCTCGGGTTTTCTTGTTTTGAACATGAATCCCTCCCTTCTTGTCCCATGTAAGTTTCGCACGTTCTTACCGGATCTTTTTTCAGTTTCTGGCTGCCTTAAACTTACTTTTTCATATCTCCGGGACTGTATGATAGTATCTTCTTCTATCAGCAGCTTCGTGCTATACCTGTTGTAAACACCATTCCAAGTTTTTGTAGGGAATTGTCGTAAGCTTTCTTTGAGTCTCCTCGTGGCTTCTGAGCTTTTTTCATTTAAATTACAAGCAAATGCCATAGCCGCCAAATTGTCAGGTAGACGTGGCAACATCATTCTTTCACGCTGGAATCTATCTACAAATTCCCCGAGAAGTTTCGTATCTCCTTGTTTTATTTTGAAGATGTCTTCTACCCTTTTATCAACTTTTTGAGCTCCTGAGTGTGCTTTTATAAATGAATCTACAAGCTCAGCAAAGGAATTAATGGAATTTTCAGGTAATAGAGAATACCATGTTAGTGCTCCCTTTGTGAGTATTTCACCAAATTTTTTTACTAGTACTGATTCATTGTTTTGCTTGGTCAAGTTGTTTCCCTTCACACCAGTTGTAAATGCAGTTACATGATCTCGTGGATCGGTTTTCCCATCGTACTTTGGGATATTGAGCATCTTAAACTTTTTTGGAATTGGCAAATGGGCGGCACTTGGCTTCTAAGGTTGTTGAGAATATTTGTCCTTATCCACTCTTTTGATTATAGGTGGAACGCCAGGTATCTATTCTATGCGATCATTCAAAGTTATTACTAAACTTATAAATCAAAATTAACTAGGATACATAACCCACCATCGCTAGATTTGCTGGGACTTCTTCCGCTACCGGCATTAGCGAGTCCTGAGCGCGGCTCTATGGTTGCGGTGTTGTTTGGAGGTGGAGTTAGTGGAATAGTTAGCAGCACACTAACAAAAACTTGATGAGCATTGTTGACCTGTTATGCGATTAATTGCTTCAATGCTTCATCGATAGCTTGATCATCCCCATGTTGGTCATTTACATGTGATTCAGATCTGTCATGTGTCCCTTCTCGGGATTGTCGAGGAGAGTTTTGTGGTGAAGGGACTGGAGTTCCATCCCCTTGTTGGTTTTGATGATTCAACTAGTGTTGCTGATTTTATTGGTTTTGTAGGTATTTTTGGTTGTTTTCGTTGACGTTCGACATGATTTTTTACTGAAGAATGGATTTGGAAAGTGAAAAGATTATAAAATTCCAGGTAACACAACCAATTTGTTTAACCAAAAAATAGGAATTTCGGTCAAAGCCTATTTTTATAAGTACTCGGGTTACTGATAATAAAAAAAATTAGTATTCTTGCAATAAGAAAGGAAATTAGAATGTGAATTAGCAAGGTAATCAATAGAAAGCAAAAGTAAATAATAGTGTTCCAAGAATAATCAAAACGTGTCCATGCAAATGACACTTTTGTTTCTTATATAGTCATCTCTAAGTACAACATCATTTTCCCTTTATGATTGAATCTTTATGAGCATTAATGATATTAATGAAACGTTATAATTGGTAACCGTAAGTGTTTCATAAAGATTCGGTAACGTTTGTAATCATCCATGCTCATTAATTGAAGACTAATGAATCTATCCTTTTTATTCTCTTGGTTCATTCCCCCAGCACCTCTTCAAATTGCTAAAGGGACTCGAGCAACTGTTTCTTCTTGTCTCTTATACATTTTGCCTGTACCTATTAAGACTCACATCTTTTTAAATACTGTTCTCCAGCTGTCATTTTTCTAGTGATCAACACAACATGCCATGTCAGTCACATAATTAATTCCACATGTAATATTTATTTTCCCAATACAGATAGTCCCCCCACTTACCTATTATTCATCAATTTAATATTTGGGAAATGGATCTCATTTAAAGCGGGAATTTTTTCTGTCGTTTCTCACATACCATTATACCTTCTTTTGAATTGATGCGTTGCATGTCACTTCCATTTGATGCATGTGACACGTGGTGGTCATTGATTGGCTCTGCAACTCTTCAGTGGGTTCTAAGTCTGTTTTGGTGGTTACATGAATCACGAAGTGACAGTTTTCATAATAATGTTTCCATCATTACCTTTTTGCATGATGGTTGCTTCTGCATATAAATACATCTTTTATCTTTACTTTCACAAAAAAAATTCTTCAGTGTTCTTTATCCTCATCTTGTTCTTCAATACATTCTACTTCTCCATACAACTGTGTCTTCTTCAAATCCTGATCCTCGAAAAGTTATGATTGTAGATGAACTTCCCCTTGCACCTACCGGAAGTAGGAGAGGTGGTAGGTTGTGTACTTTAGGATCAATTTCTGTACAGGTTTCTTCTTCTCAACCAATTCTACTCCTCCATAATCTTCGAGAACTAGGGCTTATTTTCCACAAAGATATTCCACTAGAAATAGAGATTCTAGTGAACCAATTTATGAACCTTCTGTGGATGAGATCATCTCTGCTGAACTTTCCTTCTATTCTGATAAAGAATCGATTAGGAATCAAGTCACTTCCATGACTTCTCATGATCGTGCTGATGTTTACCCTTCCCAGATTACTGAGGGTTTGATTTCTATTGTGCGTAGAGACTGTCATTAGAAATTTCATTTCCCAATTCTGGTCCCCAATGAGAAGCAAAGTAATCACTTCCTTTAAAGCTGATTTTTCTTTTGTGTATACATATCCCTTCATATTAGGTTTTAGGCTTTCTATTGACCCAGTCATTGTTTAATTTTGCCATTTTTTTTATGTGTGTTTAGGACAGATTGGCCCTATTATATGGAGGGTTGTGGCATTCCTAAGGTATTTGGAAAATCTTGCTTGGTTACCTGTCAACTTTTACCATCTAATCCACCTCTACTCTCCCAAGTTATTCCATCATGTGATTTTTACGCTCGTGGCGAGAAGTAAGAGTGTTTTGGTTAGCCCTGAAGAAGACAAAGATCGTTACTGGTATGCCCGATTCGTTGCCTCTCCTACAAGTGGGTTAGTAGGTGAAGAAAACATTCCCTTCCCTGAGAAGTGGAACTTTGCATGTAAGTTTATCTCTCAATCATTTATTTCTCTTCTTCTTTTCTGAAGAGCTTGTACTTCTAATAACTGTTTTACTTTTCTTTTTGCAACCAAGGGAACTATTAAGGAGATTCCTAATTTTTGTGGTTAGGTAGAAAAATTGTTAACAATTTGTCATATAGAAGTAAGGTCCTAGAAATACCTTTCCAATAGATTTGGATGGAAAGTTAAAACTCACGGTAACTTTCTCTTTCACTTTCTTCTAAACATTCGTTCTTATCTTAGAACTTATTAACCCTTTTCTTTATTAGGGTTTTCCATTCGGGGTGTGAGTGTTGAATCAATCAATACTTAAAGGCTCTCTCTTCAAAGTCTCAAGAGATAATCTTGAGTTCCTCGTAAAAAAAGCTGATAGGCCTCAAAATTCAAAAGATGAAGAGGAAGGGGATGAAGGCTCGTTGGTTAGTAAGCCACGAGCTAGAAGACGGGTCATTTCAGATGACGAAGTTACTCCCCCTCCTAGTTCTGTTCCCATGCTTGAGCCCGAGAGTGCTACCTTTGTGAGTTCTAATGAAGAGACTCCTGCAGCACCTTGTGACCTTACTGAATAACTCTTTTCCAGTGTATTTGATGAAGAAAGTTTTGGCTTTATTTCTGAGGAAACGCCTTTTGCCTCTTTCTTGTATCTGATATTTTTATCACTGCTCTGCCCGTGGATATTTTGACTTCCTCAACTATTCCTATTGCTATGGCTTCTCGTGCTGAAATTGGTTCTTCTAGTAGCAGTAGAGTGATAAAACAATTTACCATCGAGATTCCTGCAGAGGGTAGTCTTTTGAAGAAATCAGGCCAAGCTGACGTATGGCTTAAACCATTGATTGGCTCAGTTGAGAAGGCTAAATTGGAAAGTCATGGTTTTCTAACGTGGATGAATGATATTGTGCACTCATCTTTAAAGGTATAGACTTTGTCTTTTTATTTCATGTGACTTTTATTTCACTAGTATCACATTACTCTTTTCATTGTGTATATCAATCTCATTAGTACGAAGATGATGAAAAGAATTATCCATACGGAGCAGCTGATGAATGATTACCATACTAAAGCAGACAATTTGAAAGAGTAGTATGAGAGTCTTCAACTTGGAATGGAGGTCTTAGAGGAAGATAAGTGTACCTTAGAGCAGCAGGTTACGGTTGTGGCAGCGAACTAGTGGTTGTGAAAGCCTCTTCTAATAAGGCGGGCAAAGATAACAACCTTCTTGAGTCTTCATTTTCTGAACAACTTTCCCAAGCAACTAAAGATATTAGGGGTCTAAAAGACCTATTGAACTAGAAAGAAGTTTATGTTGGTAAGCTTGTTCAAACGCTCATACATGCCCAAGAAGATCTCCGAGTGTCTTCTGACAGAGTTCAATTTTTAGAGAGTACTCTTGCCCCCTTGCAGGCTTCTTATGATATAGCATTGACTGAGAGGGAAGAGCTAAAAAGTGAGATTGAGCATTGTGAATGAGATTACGAAGCTCTTGAAGATAACACTGTTGTTGAAGTTAGTTGGGGTTTTGTGAACACAGACCGTGACACTTTGCTGGAGGCAAGACGAGAAGGCTTTGACTTAGCTGCTGAGATAAAAAAGATCAAAGAAACTATTGTGAAAACCAAACAAAGCCAGAGTTTTTGTTCACCCGTTGTTGACATTCCCGAAGGTGATGAAGTTACTCCTGGTGAAGTTGTTGTTCAATATTCTCCCGCTCACGTTTCCTAGCCTGCTTCTGATGATGCCGTTGCTGGTTAGATTCTTTCCGTCAGTGGAAGTTTAATAAAATTTGAACTGTTGTTTTGTTTGTTATTTTTTTTATTGGTGGAACATTAGGAGGTTTACCCCTAGTCCTATTTGGGGGTAATGTTTTTTGAAAATCATACCCCTAGTCCCTTGTGGAGTTTATTGTAAAGTCAATCAGGTTGGAACTAAGTTAATACTTAGTTTTAACCAAGTTAGTATAATATTATAAAGTTTTTGTCCAACTTTCGTAATATCTTTATTTTGAGTTTCTGTTTTACTCTCTTATGGTTTTCCCTTACCTTTTTCCTTAAATGTTTGGGCTTTATTTTCCACATAATTCTAATGTTTGGGTTTTCGTTTTACCCTTTGTTATTTTAACTTTTGCATTATAAAAATGCTATTTTGCTTCGTGACTTTTTGAACAAGCAGGAATTATGAAAGAGGGCCCTTTTATATACGACACTTAATGAAGAAGACATCTCAACTTCATAATGGTGTAAACATACAGAAGAAGAATTAGGAATACACATGTTTATTGAAGATGATGGAGGAGTAGAACTGGATTGAGAAGAAGAACCCTGTACAGAATCTGATCCTATACTACACAACCTACCACTTCTCTATTTCTGGTAGGAGAAAGGGGAAGTTTGTCTACAATGAAAACTTTTTAATGATCTGGATTTGAGGAAGACATAATTGTATGGAGAAGTAGAACGTATTAAAGAACAAAATTTGGATAAAGAACAAAAACGAAAAGTTTTCGTGAAAGTAAAGACAAAGATGTATTTATATGAAGAAGCAACCATCATGCAAAAAAGGTTATGATGGAAATGTCATTATGAAAAATGTCACTTCTTGATTAATGCAACCGCAAAAAAGACCTAGAACCCACTGATGATTTGCAGATCAAATAAATGATCACCACTTGTCACATACATTAAATGGATGTGACATGCGACATATCAATTCAAATTAAGGTATAATGGTATGCGAGAAACGGCGACAAAAGTTCCCACTTTAAATGAGATCCACTCCCCAAATATTTAATTGATGAACAATCAGTAAGTGGGGGTGTGAGCACGTGACTTTTGCCCGAAGCAATTTTATTCCAAAAAGATTCAAATAAATAATTTCTTATTATTTTACCATTTTTATGGATTTGTGTTGAAATTGGGGTTAATTGTTGCATTTTAATTCATTTTTTTAAAAAAGAAATAACATTTTTTTCACTTTAATGGAAATTACCATAAACAAAATTTAATAAAATCAGAAAATAAATACAAAAATATAAAGGAAAGGAAAATACAAAAATACAAAAGAAAAATACATCAGTCCCCAGCCCAAATACCCATCAGTCCCCAGCCCAAACGATCTAGGCCCAAAGGTTGATATACCCGGTCTGCGCAGAAGCTCAAAACGACGCCATTTAGCTATAGTTGATCTGGACCATTGAAATAATTGATCCAACGGTCAAGTAACACAGACCATTAATTAAATAAAACGACGACGTATTGAGTTGTCAATCTTCGCCGTTCATTTGATTGAGCTAACGGACGAGGACATTTGCTCATATTATTAGACGACGTCGTTTAGAGGCAACACGCAATCTGGGCCATTGATCCATATAATTCGAAGGTCACGATATATTAAAATCATTTTTAATATACGCCATATACATACACCCTTTCATTCCATTCTTCTTCTTCTCTTAATTAAAACCCTAGCCGCCCTAATATTCTTCCAAATCCCGCCGGAACCCTCACCGGCGGGAGACGCAACCACCACCAAACCTTCCAGACTTTACACCACTGAACCTTCTTGACCTCCCCTTCTCACCCCTCTACCCCATTTCCCTCGAATCTTTTTGTCTGTCTCGAATATTTGAAAAAGTATCGCCGGAACCCTAGTTCCGGCGAACACTACTTCTTCTAAATCGAGCCAAAATCATACCATAAAAACCCCTTGACACCTTTAACCCAATTTTGAAACCCTTGAATCCCAAATACCACCGGAAACCAAAAAGGAGTCTGCCGGCGATTTAAATTTCAAGAAAAGGCTATAAAAAGGCCTCTTAGGCACTGGAAGATGATCTTTAAAAGAAATAGAAGAAATAGAAAGCCAAAAACAAGTTTATCAGAAAAATAAAAAGAAAGCTAAGTATTTTCTTTCATTCTTTCTTTTGATTTTCTTTTGTGTATGCATGTGTTAATTTTCTTTTGATTTATGATAAAATAATTAAACTTTCGGATTATTAATTCTTTGTTCTCTAAAATTGATCTGTTTTGAAACTAAAGGAGAATAAATCTTAATAAATCAATTCTGATATTAGGATTAAATAGATTTTAATAATTTTTCAATATCATTTCTGTTTGTTGTTAGTTTTATTAGGGTTACTTAATCTCTGTTTTAAATAGTATTTTAGATTTATAATTTAATACTATTAGGGTTTAATTTTAGTTTAAATCTTGATTAATTTTTGATTAGTCAGTAGTTAATTGGTTTTGTTATGATTGACCATGATTCGAATTATGTTTGATGAATTCTGATTGGATTGTAGCTGTTTGATCTTCGCATAAGTAATTGACCGATTTCGATTAGTTTTGATCCTATAGTTATGATTAGGGTTGATAGTTAGGGTATTGGTTATAGTTGAGTTTGGATTCTGAGTTTAAACAGTAGGATAATTTCATAATATTGCCTAAACCAAAGGGGTAAAGGGGTAAAAGCAATACGGTTTTTTGGTAAATAGGGTGTAGGTTCAGGGTTGTTTTAGGGATAGGAATTGGTATAAATGTGATAAAATTTAAGAAGTGAGGGCAGTATGGGTAATATAAAAGGATAATTCAGTGAAAAACACTTAGAAGTAGGGGCAATTAAGGGATTGTTAAAGGGAAGAATGTTCTAGATAGGGGTCATTAGTGTATTTCTTCAAAAGTAGGGGTAACTAGTTGAATAAAATAATAAAGAATAGGGGATAAAATATGAAATAAGAGGGACCAATGCATAATTACTGAAATTCAAATCTCCCTCCCTTTTGAACCCTGTAAATAGGCACACCTAGGCCTTTGAAAAAGGGTTCTGAATTTTGAAAAGCTTTGAAGTCTCCAAGTAATAATTTCTTCGAGTCAATCTCTGCAAAATTCAAGCTTTCATTTGAGAAATAATTCATTTACAAACTAAAAATACCAAAAATAGTAGAAGTAATCTGGAAATTACTGTTACATTAGTTGATCACATCAAGTTTGAAGATTATTTGATGTTGTTCGTTGAGTTGTATGGTGTTATTGTTTTTCTGAGCTGGTATCTCTGTTGAATCTGGTGTTGATCTGAGGCTGTGGTTAATTGCTGTTAAACTGCCCTTGCTGATCCTGTTTCTCTATTGATTCAAATATATTCTCATCAATTTTGTTCATCTTATTTCCGGGTAAATCTTCTGATTCTATGTGAATGTGAAGCTATAATTACAAATCGAGGAAATGAAGTGAAAGTTTTCATTTAATACTCTAGTTATCTCATAAAATGAATGGATCTGATGTATGATGATTTAGATTACGATCATTTGTATTCAATTAGTAACAATATGATTGTAATCGAACTTTTAATTGTAGACTGTCGTTACTGCATCTGATATTGATTGAGATGTATTAATAGTAATATTTTATAGTGCTTAAAGCCTGGTATAAATAGGATAATTGTTAGGTTAGGGATACTTCATAGTCATTTTTGCAGTAAAATCCGAGTTGTTAATGAATGGTTAAAGCAAATCGTAAACACTGAGTTTCTTATAAGCTTAAGCATTTCGGTAGTTTAGCTTTAATTTGGAAGATTTTAATATAATCTTTCAATTGTTATAATAGTCAAAAGCTAATCATAAGGATATGTCAAATGAAAGGTCTTAAACTCTAGTGGTAGTTAAAACTTTGGCAATCTCTTAAATTTCCTTATAAATTAGTAATTATTCATACACAAATCTATTTCATAATAATGTTTGATAATGTATGATTAATATTTGCTTAGAGTATTGTGACTTGGCCTTAATGGGCCTTAATATCAATATTGTAATCATATGGACTGAACCACATCAGATCTGTCAGGCATGAGTAATTTTACACACCTTTGAATTAGTGTTAAAATTCAACAGAAAGGAAAGTTCAAATAATAAAGAATGATCAACTAATTTCTTAAGATACTTAACTAGGAATTTCTTCTTAGAATGCAAAAACCAAAAAAAATAAATATAGAAAATTCATGGTCATTCTTAAGTGGACCTTTAAATAAAGGTGAGATGAGCCTTGCCTCTTTAAATATACAATTGCGGGGCCCTCAAATAAAATTGCTATATAAAATTTTAGACTTGGAAGGACCGTTTAGCAAATTTCACGATCTTTCCCAAAGTTAAATAAATGTGTAGATGCTCTAGACGCGAATAATAATAATATTACTTTCTCAAATACGGGTGCACATTTATATGTCCCAAATCCAAATCTTAACGAAGTCGAAATGTGTTAAAAGCCACGAGCGTACTGGTACGGCGTGGTTCGAGATACATTTTCACGACGTTGCAATTCTTATAAAATTCAACCATAAAAGCGGATCATTAATAAAAGCACATAAAAAATGGAATATATATGAAAAATTAGATTAATACAAATACAACAGTTGAGCGACCGTGCTAGAACCTCGGAATCCGGGAATACCTAACACCTTCTCCCGGGTTAACAGAATTCCTTATCCGGATTTCTGGTTCGCGGACTGTAAACAGAGTCAAAACCTTCCTCGGTTCCGGATTCAACCGGTGACTTGGGACACCATTAATTTCCCAAGTGGCGACTCTGAAATTTAAATAAATAAATCCCGTTCCAACTATCCTTAAATTGGAAAAACTCCTTTCTTTTATTATATCCCTTCCCGGGGTGTAGTAAATAGTAGTAAAAAGGAGGTGTGACAGCTCTGGCGACTCTGCTGGGGACACAAACCCAGAACTTCGGTTCAGGGTTTAAGAATTCGAGCTCAGGTAAAATTGCTGTATTTGTTTATATCTTATTTCCCTATATGTTCTTGATTAATGTGCTAAATATTTACCGCTTTAGTATTATTTGAACTGTCTATAAATTGTGCCGAAAACCCTTCTCTTCTTACCTCTGGGGATGTGCTTACTGGTTGAGACTCCCTATTCTGTTAGTGTCAATACCTTTAATAAGAAAGAGGTCGGACAAGTTACTAAGCCGGATGGCCTTTTGGTTCCCAGTACGTAGCCCCCTCCTCGACTCGAGTTGTCAGCTCGGGTACACAGTCTAGAACAAATAATCAGGTTTTGAACCTAGAAATAGGGACATTTATTTGCATCACATATGACTTAGGGGACTCAACACAGGGGTTGGGTCCGTCTAGGACAGGTAACCCAAATATGATAAGACCATTATGATTATATGTTGCATTTATTTGTCTCGGACCATCATGCTGACCGGTTAGGAAAAAGAATGGAGAGAAAAGAAATATTTTGTAAAAAACTGAGAGAAAAGAAAAGAGAAAATAACAATTGTTAATTTTAGAAGAAAAATCGATGCTCAAATACTGTCTAAACTCTGTCGAAATTTTTGTGAAGGAAAAAAAAAATAGAAAAATTGTTGATTTCTAGTAATTTGTGTTTGGGTTATGGAAATAAATAAATAAAATTTTGTTATTTTGTTTTTTTTTTTTGAAAAAAAAATAATAATTAGATTTGCCAATGGAAATGGAAATTATGTCTTCAAAAATAGTTTGGATATTCAATTTTGCAAAAATTAGAAAAAAGAAAAATAGTTTGTCTAAAAATAATGTGACCGAACTACGCCGGTTTGATTCTCGTCCTTCAGGGCGTGATACGTAGGCAACCCTTGACGGGTCCAACCATACCTTTTGCAAAAATAGCCAAAAAAATGTTAAAATTTTTGATTTTGTTATAAATAAGTCGTGTGATGCTATTCTTGTTTAAAATAAGTTGAATGTCCCTCAAAAGGACGCTGGAAGGCCGTTTTTTGCAGAATAGCCACTTTGAGTCATTTTAAATAATTTGCGGGTACAACCTTAAATATTCATTCGAAGTGCTGAAAGGTCGTGTTTGTAAAATTGGGCTTTACTTTTGAAATAAGAATTGTGGAAAAATATGTATTATCTTTTCTTTATTAGGTCATAATAAGTGGTTAAAATCATCGTAATAAATGTGCAGGATGAGCACGATTCAAAATGAACCAATTTTAAGCATGCATAAAATCCCTTTGGAATTACGTTTATGGTGGAACGATTTGGGAGAAGAAGGGCAAAAAGAAGTCAAGAAACAATTGAAAGGACTTACTGGTTTGTTAGACATTGGACACCGAGGTGATACCATCAAGGCATTAATTACTTGTTAGGACCCAGCCCATAATGTATTTCATTTCTCGTACTTTGAGCTTACCCCGACTTTAGAAGAGATGACATATTATATTGGAAAGGATGAGGTTCCTCTAAGGCACAAATACCTGATTGCTCCAAGAATCGTAGCTGTACACAGATTTCTGGACTCTTTGAAAATAGTCAGAACTGTTCATAACCCAGAATTGGTAGATGGCTTCTGTACTCTAAATTTCATATATCAACAATACGGCCACGTTGGAGGGTTTAACAACCCAGAAAGCAAAATATGTAGCAAGGGAAATCATCAGAAATGGGAAGAACATCGACGTTTTGCTTTTATAGTGGCTTTTCTGGGGTTTATGGTGTTTCCAAGAAAGGATGGGAATATTGATATAACGGTAGCCGGGGTTGTTAGTACATTAATTACCCAGGATAAGAGTACTTTAGCACCGATGATATTAGCTGACATATTTCGTGCTCTTACTGCCTGCAAGGCTGGGGAAACCTTCTTCGCATGGTGCAGTTTGTTATTACAAATGTGGATGATTGAGCATCTGTGTCATCATCTTCAATTATTGAGTTACGGGTCTCCAGAGAAAACATGCATAGAAGAATTCCACACAAGGATTAAAGGGGTCAAGTTTCCAGAAGGGTTCACGGGTTGGACAACATATTTTAGGTCCCTCACTGCTAGCCAAATTAAGTGGACATTCGGATGGTTACCCGTTGATGAAGTTGCATATATGCCGGCAGCCCGACCACATTTTCTTCTGATAGGGCTAAAAAGTATTCAACCTTATGCTCCGTATTGGGTGTTGAGACAGCTTGGGAGATGCCAAATAGTACCCAAGGATGATGATCTTAGTTTGCAAGTGGTTGAGATTAGCCATGACGGTCAGTTTCCTGAAGCTATAGTCCGTCAGATTTGGAGTGAATGTCAATATTTAGCTACAAATACGTGTGTACGAAACCCAGCTAAAGGAGATGTATCACCTAACTATCAGGCTTGGTATAGAAGGGATGTTGCATTCGGGAGGCCGGCCAAAAGACCCAATCTTAAAGAATTTGCTGAGTCATTACAAGAGCAATCGGCTTGGTTGGCCAAAGAAAATGAGTATCGGGCAAAGATCAGCGTATTAGAAAAACAATTCCTAGACATCAAGTTTGAAAATAGTGTACAGGCAGCAGCAGACGAGGGTGAGAAAAAGCAATTGGTTAAAAAAAATGAGGCATTACGAGCTAAAATTCAGAAAATGAAGATAGCAGCTAAAACTCCTGTCAGAAATACCCGAGATACAAAGTTGATAGACAATTTGCAGCAAAAAGTGAGGGATTATAGTTTTGACCTTGACAAATAAGAAAAATAACTAGCTGGGGTTGGGAGACAATTGGCTAAAAATGTAGAGGAACGGGCCCGCATGATTCAACAACTAAAGTAAGAACATAATACTGAGGTTCCTAGATTGAGGAAAAAGGTTATTACTGCAGAGGTCAAAATGAGCAAACAAGCAAAAGAGTTCAGTGTGGAAAGGGAAAATTGTTATGCAGCCTTAGCACAATTAGAGATGGATCTGCAACAACTTCAGGAAAAAAACCGACAAACTCTGGAGACCCGGGCCGAACAAATTGGGAGGTTACTTCAGGAGAAAGGTATAACTAGAGAAAGAATTCTTGACATTGATCATTACATCACCCGGAAGTGCCAAATATGTGAGAATATGACCCAGACTACATTTTTTGCCTCAGTGATGATATTCGTGAAACAAATAATGGGCGACCTAGACCGACTCCAAAAGGGACTTGCATATAGGCCCGTGGCGAGACCGAACGATGTCTCGCGGGCACCGGGATCTTTGATGTATTCTTGAGTCTATATTGCATTAGGTTAAGCATTCGAGTCTGTATTTTTCATTCTGCATTTCAATTCAATCAGTTGTTTAGAGGGTCGTAGTTTGGTTATCATTTAGAATTTATCTTTGTAATCGTTGTTGGCTATTAATAATTTTGAAAAACTCCCAAAAATTTGTATTTGTGTTCTTTGTTTTCCTTTTCTTCAAACACGCGCGATAGGCAAATTTATATGATCGATATTAATCACATAAGCACAAATCAAAAAAAAAAAAAGGAAAAAAATAAAAGAAAAAGAAAAAGGAAGAAAAAGAAAGAAAAGATGTTGAAAAGCCGTAGCAAAAGAATTGGCAAAGAAAAGGCAAAAATGAATGAAAAGCCATAATTGAGAAAGCAGAGATGACGCATGTGGACGAGCAAATCTGTTTGAATACATCTATATTCCCAATGTGCGATTATTGATCGATAATGCCTAACCACTAACAAGCGTTGTTGTTAAGTCCAGACAGGTGGTTTTAGCTAGCTGGCATTCTGGCAACTCATCAGTACAATA